>JAJJBR010001292.1:0-28797 GCA_022817965.1 Solanum lycopersicoides
AAAAAACTAAAAAATTGATATATTTCTCAAAAATAATTTATAGGCCAAAAAAATCAAAACAAAAAGTAAAAAAACCGAATTAGACCAAATTTTATTTATTTGGTTATTTTAGTATCAACCTAAGTACTTTTAAAATCGTGACAAGCCCACCGATGAACACACCAATCTTTCACTTCCCAAATGTATGATTTGTTCCATGGTTGAAAATTGTTACTTAAATTCAAATAATTATTTAAAAACACTTGTTATAATTCCTAATCATTTCGATATATTTAAGACAATTTAACACGATCCAAGTCTCAAATTAGTCTTAACTTCATCTTTTAAAAAATATTTAGACATAAAAATTATGAAATTTTAGAAGAAAAAACACACAAAAAGGTATATAAAGCAAGAGTGAAGCCATTCAGTTCAACAAAAATTATACTATTTATACAAAATTAAAGTTATTTTTTTAGATAGATGTTGAACTCAGTCTTCTTCGGATATCGTGTTTCCTTAGTGAGAGTTTTTACTCCGCGACTTCTTCGTTGATTTTACCGTCGAGCAATTTTCAGCTGAAGTTGAAGATCCACAAGTGATAAGCTGCATCACAACTCGAGAAGTACTCATTCTACCACTACTAAACTCAATCTCAGCCGTTTGATCTCCAACACTAACTCCCTTCGATCCATCTCCACCGTCAATTCCATCGGAGCTAGACATCGACGGCGGCGGTGGAGACGGAGACGAATCTTCTCTGCTCAGCTCCTTCCTCCGCTTCTCTCCGTCTGCGTCGCCGCATCCGCCGCTGCTGCCGCCGTCGACATGAATTTTCCGGCGATTTCTCTGCCTGATTCACACTTGTACACTAATCTGTACTCTTGTTGAGGATTTTCAAACGAACTCCACGACTGATTCCTCCTCTTCGTCGTCGTCGTAGTCGACGAAGAAGAAGAAGAATCACGATTTTCATCCGAAGAAGGTGATTTCTGCAATTCAGGTAACGAAATCTCACAAAATCGTGAACTGATTGAAGTTTCTAGAATCTCCGATCCTTTCAGAACGTAATCCTGACCGTTCGTTGGATGAATAAAATCGTTCTCCGATAAATCATGCCATACATATCCATTTTTGTAGCTCCTAATCAATAGATCGAAATCATCAACACTAAAAAAAAAAATCGCATCCAAAAATTAAAATTTCATCAGAAAAACAGAATTTCATACCGCTTGCAGGACCAGGAGAACAAATAACCCATGCCTTTTCCTCTTAGAAAATTCAACCGATTTATCACATCTAACAATAAATAAATAAAAACACGAATCAACAACAACAAAAAATACTCTATACTTGAAAATTCTACGAATTATAGTAGATCTGATACTATTACCTCGAAGATACAGTCCGTCAACAGAAGAAGAGAGGGGAACTTCGATGAAATGTGGGTGCTCAAGTTGTCCATTTCTGGAGATATAATAGATAACAGGAACACTTTTTAATGCCTTATTGTTAGGCTTTGGTTCAATCCAAATGATGTTTCTATCTGGAGAAGTGTGATTCCATTTCTTCTGGATCAAATTCTCAGTGCTTTTTCTAGCATTCGACTTCGTTGTTACTGCCATTTGATCACTTATTGAATTTTTCGAAACTATAACGATTCTTAGTTGGAACGGGGTTTCAACTCAGCGCGCTTTGAGTGAGATTTTGAAAATTGTAAGCTGTGTGTGTTTGATAGGGAAGTTTTTGTTTGTAGTTTAGCGGGAATCAGCAATGTAGATATATATACAAAGATGGAGAGTTGGCGGGTTTTTAAAAAAAATTAAATTTGTATCCGTGAGAGAGTGATCAAATCTCAAGAGTAGAGGGCCCTAAATAAGGGGAGTTGGATTTGATGGGATTTGGTATGTTGTTGGAGGTAGTCCCTCTGTGCGCACGAAGTTTAAGAAAGAAAAAAATCGAATGTAATAGTGTCAAATAAAAGATACATTAAATGTATTAAAATGTCACTTAATTTCGTGATATTAAATATGTTTGAAAATTTGATATTAAAGGATTGTGAAAAAGAAAAGAGTCATTCTTTTTAATGGATTGAAAAGAAGAGTAGGTCAAACCAATCTGAATCTATAAATATATACACGACTTTAGAGTAGGTCAAACAGATTGAAACCACTTTGTGTTGATTTATTGTATGATAACTCAATTGACAAGTATTATATCAATAAATCATTTTTTTTCGACAAAGAATGAGTTTTCATGAAGTAACACTTATTAGTTGAATTTTCATTTAAGATATTCAAATCTAATTTATGAGAGGAAGATTGTCCGAAACCATATAAGAAGACAACTCTCTCATTTTCCATCCGATGTTGAACTACTCTTTAACAATATTAATCGAATTAACGCAAAAACTAATTAATATATAAGATTTTCCTTAAATATGAATCACCCATAAAAAATTATACTCCATTACTAGTCCTAACATAAACAATCTTTGCATTATTAATTCACGCATAACTTGCTTCAAAACCTATACTATCTCTAAATTTATTCTCTTTACTTCCATCTGACATAATTTGACTCGATACGATCGAGTAATTGATTTAGCAAGAGTTGATGTGTGTGTTGGGCCAAACACCAACATGTGTTCCGGAAATACATTGAGGAAGTGAGTGAAAAAGAAGACCAAAAAAAGCTCACGGACCAAAGTTCACACCTACCCACACAGACTGAATTTTTTGAAACTTCCAAAAGTTTCCCTTTCCCACAAGTCAAAACCCACTCCCCTGAAATTAGGTTTAGAAAGTCTTAACACAAGTTATAACTTTTGGATTTTCCTACAAACATTTCTTGATTCTATCCCAAGCAAATAAAAAAAAAAAAAAAATAGTACGTTGTACGAAGTATTCTGTATTTATAAAAGGTATAATACATAAATATGACCCTTAACTTGACGTTAGTAGATAACTATGACCTTCAACTTTGAGTATGCACAAGTAGGCATCTGAACTTGTCTAAAATTGAACAAATAAACACATTCGTCCTACATGACACCTTACATGACAATTTTGTGTCCTACATGGTGTCCTATATGCATTATGTCATGTAGGATATGTGTGTCTACTTGTTCGATTTTATACAAGTTTAAGTGTCTACTTGTGCACACCCAAAGTTAAAGGTCAAAGTTGTCAACTGACGTCAAGTTAAGAGTCATGTTTATGTAATATCTCTTTATAAAAGGGTTGTAGTTCAAGAGAGTGTATGTAGCTGGAGTGGATATATGTCCTCGGAATTGATTTACTATTTATTTTTTCTACCTGAAACACACAGATTATACTATATTATTGATTATACACTACTCTTTTCACTATACTAAAAGTAGTTGTTCAATAATATATGTCTAGTTAAGAAAATCAAGAGATAATTTATCTTTTGTGTCTATTTTATGTTTATTATTAAATATTAATTATCATCTAATACATTTTTCAAAAGATTAAATTTAATATAGTCAAACGATACAAAATAATAATATTACTTTATTATTTTGTTGTTTCCTAAGAGATATGTCAATACAATAGTGATTATCTATTGTTGAATAGAAGGAGTATATTATTTTTTTCGTTTGATCGGTGGATTTTTTTTATATCCCTTAAGGTATGATTAAGGTAGAATATACTTCATTAACTTTGATTTAAATTTTATATTATTTTTTTTGAAATGTTCATTTAATATGTATAAATTATAAATATAAAATTAGAACTTAATAATTTTAAAAGGCTGAAATTTCGTAATCCATCTCTAAATATAAGCATTCTATCGCGATGCAAATATATGTTACTGATTTAACTACGCAACTCATAACCTATAGATGACACAAACCTCTTTTTATTGTTTCGAGACTCTTCTAACAATATATGAGAAAAGACATAAAGTTGCCACTTAAGTTGTCTCGTATTTTCATAAAGACACCTTAACTTTGGAAGTGTCCTATCACCCCACAGAATTTTTTAATATCTTTGTAAATGGACCATTTTGACTCATTCCCTTGTCTCGGTTGTCGCGCGTGATGCTCACTTTTTTCAACCCATTTAGCCCGACCCAATTCTTTAATAAAGTAGAAAAAAAAATTCCTTGGTTATTTCTGAGTTTTCCAATTCTTTCACATTTTTCTTGTCTCTCTTTCAAGGAACTCGAGAATAAGAGGAAGGAAAGAGCTCAGGGAGCATATGAGAGACAGGGAGTGGAGAAAGCAGTTGGCAGAATTTAGAGTTAAGGCTGAGAAAGCTGTCGAGGAGAAGCTTGGACCTCAACTCGCCATCATTTCTCCAATCAAGTATTGAATTGGGACATAGTTATTTCGAAGTACAATTTTGTTTAAGATTGATAAATAATTTTAATTTCGATCTTTTTTTTAGTTACATTGTCCTCCTCAGTGGTGTATTTTTAGTTAAACATTGTTTGAGAAGACTCTCAAACTTTTATTCTTCATTGTTATTGGTAATGAAATCGAATATGATGCTTTTAGTGATACACAAAAAATAAACCGGAAATTTAAAGAGAAAACGAATTCCTATCTTATTGCATTTGGAGAAGATGATGTTTTTGTCAAAGAGAGTACTTGATCTTGCTTTGATAAAAAAGAAGATGAAATCATGAAAAGAGGGATATCAATGGCTATTTTGAGTTTAAATTTGGGGAAGATGATGTAAACTATTTAAATAATTAATAATAAAGAAATAAAGCGACACGTGGCACTTTTAAATTGGTTAATGGCAGTGAAAACACTGCAGCACGCGCCTCACGTGCGTGGTCACAACCCAGACAAGGAAATGGGTCAAAATGGCTCATTTACAAAGATATTAAAAAGTTTTGTGGGGTGATAGGACACTTTCAAAGTTCAGGTGTCTTTATAAAAATACGGGACAACTTCAGTGGTGACTTTATGTCTTTTCTCAACAATATATAATACTACTATACATAAGTGGAAGTCAAAGGCCACTATAACCTGCGTGTGACATTTTTTTAATAACCTAATATCCATCTTCACGAGGTATTGTACTATTTATTGGGCATATTATTGTTAATTTATTTGAGTTTAGAAAACAATACCAAAAATCGAATTAAGCCAAACTAATTCGGTTCTTAGATTATAACATAAGGGCAATGGTTATCATTTTTTCACAAAGATTAGTTTCGAAGGAAGTTATTATAAAGTCGCAACTTTTTTTTTATTCACACCTTTTAGAATCGAATAGTTTATGCCTTAGCAATGATTATCTTATATTAATGTCATCCTAAGTGTGAGATATTTAATCAAGATATCGTTTTTACTAGATTCTTAAAAGATCTAGTTAGACATGGACATAAATACCAAAAACCGAATTAAGCCAAACTGATTCGGTTCTTAGATTTTGACATAAGGGCAATGCTTATCAAATTTTCACAAAGATTGGTTTTGAAGGAAGTTACTATAAAGTCGCAACTATACATTTTCCATTCGCACCTTTTAAAACCCAACAGTTTATGATTTGACAATGATTAACTTATATTAATGACATTCTAAGTATGAGATATTTAATCAAGATGACGTTTTTACGAGATTCTTAAAAGATCTAGTTAGAGATGGGCATAAATATCAAAAGTCGAATCAAGCCAAACTAATTCGGTTCTTAGATTTTGACATACGGGCAATGGTTATCAAATTTTCACAAAGATTGATTTCGAAGGAAGTTACTATAAAGATACAACTATACATTTTTCATTCACACATTTTAAAACCCAACAGCTTATGCTTTGACAATGGTTATCTTATATTAATGACATTCTAAGTGAGAGATATTTAATCAAGATGCCGTTTTCATTAGATTCTTAAAAGATCTAGTTAGACATGAACATGAATATCAAAAATCGAATTAAGCCAAACTAATTCGGTTAGTATATTATGACATAAGGGCAATAGTTATCAAATTTTCACAAAGATTGGTTTCGAAGGAAGTTACTATAAAGTCGCAATTCTTCATTTTTCATTCACACTTTTTAAAACCTAACAATTTATGCTTTGACAATAATTAACTTATATTAATGACATACTAAGTATGAGATATTTAATCAAGATGTCGTTTTCACTAGATTCTTAAAAGATCTAGTTAGACATGAACATAAATATCAAAAATCGAATTAAGCCAAACTAATTTTGTTCTTAGATTATGACGTAAGGGCAATGATTATCAAATTTCACAAAGATTGGTTTTGAAGGAAGTTACTATGAAGTCTGCTTAGTGAATGCTTTCAAAACCAATTTGTTATCGTTCACCCTAGGGCATAAATGTAACTTGGTATGTGGAAGATTTTATTATTTTTTTTTGCGATAAAGTTCGTAGGGTTTGGTTCGATATTTTTTAAAAGAAATAATCAAAGTCAATTCGATACGATCGTTAAAGAATTTAAGCAACATGGCTCATAATTATATCAACATGGGTTAGGGTGTATTTATTGGACTTCTCCATCCTTATAAATCAAAAGTCTTGGGTTTGAGGCATGGATAAGGAGAAAATAATGTCAGGAGTGTCACGTCCGAATAAATCCTATAATATGCAATTTGAAATATGGACTCCAGACTCTAGGTGAAAAATAAAAAAATAAAAAGACTCATAATAATTCACTTGTGCACACCTTTATTGAAATGATATTCTAATGAATAATTTTTTTTTACGAGATTTGATTATACACGATCCTAAACAAACCAAAGAACAATTGAAACACAACAAACTATTAGATGTACCAAAAAGAAAAATAACAAACAAACCAAAGAACAATTTAAACATAACAAACCATTAGGTGAACCAAAAAAAAATGAAAACCTTAATAACTTTAGCTAAAATCTTATATATATATGTTAAAAAATTCACTGATATGACTAAATAATTAACTCAAACCCAATAAGTTATTTTCTAATTTAAAATTCATAAATTCAAAATTTTGAATTAGTATTGGCCTCAATGCACCCTTAACTATATTGAGATTTCATGTTCGTGCTTTGAGTGTAAAAAAATTCTATGTAAAAAGTGTTTCTCCCTTTTAGTGAGTCTCATGTGGAACAAATCTAGATGAAATGAGACTCATTCCTTATTTATTTGTATTTAATAAAGGCAAACTTTTTTATTTGTCATTTATAGTAAATTGAGGCTTAGGCCTTATTTATTTGTACTTAATGAAGATAAATATTTTTATTTATACATTTGCGGGTTTCATAGTAAAGTTTTATTTATTTGTACATGGAAATAAGACTTTATATGAAACCGGCAATTAAAAGTCTTAATTTATTTATTATTTCACAGTAAAGGTACTTTTCAAAATTCTAGACATCAAAATTTTGTTGTGTTTTGTTTCAAAGTTAATGGGATTCTTCACTATTAATGTCATACACAAACACAATATGATTGTTGGTGTGGGATTTGTGTTTTGTATGGGATTTAATCTACTATTTTGGGTACATTTTAACAACTCTAAATCACAAAGTTAAAAGTTATATTTGCCCCTTTTACCTTAATAGAATCCTCGTGGGAAGTGGTTGATCTTATGCTATACGTAAATTTTAATTAATTTTTTCAAGGTTGTAATGCAAGTACCAAACCTATAAACCTGTTGAATTAATATGATGTTACTATATTTGTCTAACAATATTTGTCTAGTATCGACTTTACACATTTCATAAGAAATTAGAGAAAAAATACATAAAATCCCCTCTGAACTTGTTCGCATAACTCATTTTAGCACTTTAATTTTATGGGTAGTTATTTACCTCCTTAACTCATTTTAAGTGAATTTAATACCACCTTAACAGATGACGTGACAAAAAAAGAAAAGCAAAAAAATTAAAGGCTCGTACATTTTTTCTTTTTGAAAAAAAAGGGTCTCACTATATTATAATGAAAACAAAAAAAACAACCTACCCCATTCTTCTTCTTCTTCAAACCCCTCCACCCCATTCTCAAAACCCCCACATCCCTGCTTGTCTCTTCTTCTTCAAACTCCCAAGTCCCATCGCATCCTACCCAACATCGACCCATCCTCTTTCTCCTTCATCAAACTTACATTCTATACATTTGTTGGTTATACAAAAATAGAAAATCACATTCAAGACCCATATAATTTTCGTTATCGTTTACTTTTGAGATTTGATTTTTCTTTAAAAAATAATTATTCATCTAACTATAACGTTACTTAATCTGTAACGTTACTTAATCTATATCTGAATATGCATTAAGAAGTGAAATAAGTAAAGCAACAACAAATCTAAAAAATTAGCATAACAATTTTGCATAAATTCAAAATCGCCATTATAGATATGAATTGATAGTTTAATTGGGGGAAAAAAAGTATGGTGACCGATATAAGTATTGATGGAAGTAATAGTAAATAATTACAAAGCAATGAAAAATAAAATGAATCAATCAATATGAAATTTTGGATCTTAAGAAATTGACCCAAATGAAATAATGAAGAGGGTGGGTGAAGATTGAAAAATAAATTTTTTAAAGATGTGGAAAAGTAAAAAGAAAAAAAGAAAAAAAAATAATTATCTGACATGTCATCGACGTGGCACTGAGGTGTCACTTAGATGGAGCGCGTGCACTTCATCCATGTATATGAAACTGGTATTGTATATGTAAGGTGCTATTTAAATCATTTGCAAAAAGATTAGGGGGCAAATAATTACCCGTAAAGTTAAAGTACTAAAGATACATAATAGAAAGATGATAATAATTAATGATAAAGATATATTAATTAGAAACTAAGAGCCCGTTTGGCCATGCGATATGGTATCATTATATGGAATCATAATATGGTATCATGATATGGAATCATGAGATGAAATTAAAGTTTTATTTGAACATGCGATATAAAATTTTGGTGTTAGTATATTTTCTCATCAACAAAAAAAACCCATAAGTTCTAAAACTATTAAAATAGCCCCAATTATTTATTCAATTTTATCAAATAAATAAAATATTATAAAATTGCATAATAAATTATTATAAAGCTAATTGTTCTCCACTTAAGTAATTGTTTCAACCTAACTTACAACCTAACTTTCACTTCTCATCAATATATTTGAGTAAAAATGAAACATCTTTCACAGGCTTTTTAATATTTTATTACTCAACAATCGTGAAGTGTGAGTTAAAGTGACTATATGTTGGTGAGAATAATAAATTCTATGTCGGTGAGAATGAATAATTTAAAAAGTAATGATGTGATTATAATTTTATTTACATGTGAAAGAAATGGTTAGTAGATATAAATATGATTGTTTTAACAAAATATAAACTTGTGGATCAATTTTTATATTAAAACATCTCAAATCATGATATGATATTCCCATATGTTCAATATCATGATTTTTGAAGAATATGAAATCACATCTCATGATATGAAACCATGAAACAAAATCAGCGCAAAATTATATGTCCAAACGATGATTCATCTCACAATACCATATCATGATATGGTATCGCATGGCCAAACACCTACTAAACGTAAAATTACTCACTAATTTCATAAAATAAATAAATAAACAATTATTATTGAACGAAGGAAATATCTCAAAATCAGAGCCATCACAAAAATCAAATATTAAAGTCAGAATTTATTCTTGGCAGAGAGGATAAGTGGTGACCCTTTGTGCAACAAACCAAACAACTTTCTTTTTTCAATAAGATAACTGACCCATAACTCATACTCTTTCTGTTTTAATTTATATGATATAATTTGATATGATATAATTTTAAAAAAGTAAAAATTTTGAAATTTGTAATTTAAAATAAGTTATAGATATCTATAAAAGTATAAATCATTTAACGAAAAATAAAATAATTATTTTAAAATTAAATTATTACAAAATATGTTTTTTTTTTAAAAAAAAAACTGATTAAAAAGTAGAGTAAGTCACTTAAAATAACGAGGGAGGGACTATAAATTAAGACAAAAAGTGTTTCTTTCTTTTTTGTGACAACCAGAAATAATGGATTTTTGGTTCATCATTTTTCTTATTACTCTCATCTTTCTATTTTATTTCTTCTCAAATTCCAAAACTAAGAAAAAACTCCCACCAGGACCTTTTACATTTCCATTTATTGGAAATTTACCATTATTGATAAATAAATCTTTATATGATATTGAAATTATATTACAAAAACTCATATCTATATATGGTCCTATTATTACCCTCAAAATAGGTACTACTACTTCTATTTTTATTAGTAGTCACTCTTTAGCCTACCAATCTCTAATCCAACACGGTGCTCGATGCTCTGATCGTCCGATCAAATTACCAACCAATCTCATTCTTAGTAGCAATGATCGAACCATCAATACCGCCTCCTATGGACCTACGTGGCGGGTGCTACGTAGGAACCTCAGGGCGGAAATGTTACGTACCACGTCCCAATCGATATCTCGAGCTGACTGGGCATTAAATATCATCGTTCAAAAGATAAATCATGAATCTGACTCTAAAATGGGAGTGATTTTACTTGATCATATAAAGCATGCCATCTTCAATCTTCTTGCATTCATGTGTTTCGGTGAAAAGCTTGACGATGTTCAAATCAATCAAATTATGGATGTACAACATCGAGCACTTTTAGCTACGATACGATTCAAAATACTTCACATTTTCCCTAGAGTCGGGAAATTAATCTTTAGAAACCGTTGGAAAGAGCTCATTGCACTACGAAAAGAGGTAGAGAGCGTATTCATACCTCTAATCGAAGCTAGAATAAAGTATAAAGTCGAAAGAGCCAACTCAGGAGTTCATCAAGAGGAAGAGGAAACGGTTTCCTACATCGATACGTTGCTGAATTTGGAACTACCAGAGGAAAAGAGGAGAGTAACTAACGAAGAGATTGTTACACTCTGTGGTGAGTTCCTCGGGGCAGCAAGCGATACAACATCCACCGCGTTGCAGTGGATTATGGCGTACTTGGTTAAGTACCCTGCAATTCAGGAAAAGCTGTATGAAGAAATTGTGAAAGCAGAGGAAAATCGCAAAGATTTAATGAAATTGTCGTATTTAAAAGCAGTGATTCTGGAAAGCCTAAGGATGCATCCACCATCTCATTTTTTGTTACCACATAGAGTAACAGAGGAAATGGAATTAAATGGATATACATTACCAAAGAACGCGATAATCTATTTTGTGGCGAGAGAGATGGGATTAGACCCAAACGTGTGGGAGGATCCGATGGAATTTAAACCAGAGAGGTTCTTGGTGGATGACTAGACATTTGATATAACAGGAAGCAGAGAGATTAAGATGATGCCATTCGGCGTAGGTAGGAGAATATGTCCGGGCTATGATTTTGCTATGTTTCATTTAGAATACTTCGTTTCTAACTTGATTAAGCGTTTCGAGTGGAAGCCTGTGGAGGGAGACGACGTTGATTTAACTGAAGGGATAGATTTTACCTTCACTATGAAGAATCCATTGCGAGCTCAGATCAGTCCCAGGCTGAATTGATTGATTGCTATAAGTAATTTTATATCTGTTAAAGCTTCACTGACATATTACAATAAAATCAGCAATATATGCTGATTTATGTATTTTTCACTCTACATCAGACTTCAGCAAATGCATAAATGAAGCAGAAGTGTGAAAGAGCAAACGTTCAGATGGGGAAGCGAGACTAAGATGGTTCAGTCATGTGAAAGAGCAAACGTTCAGATGCCCCGATTAAGAAGTGTGAGAGGTTGGCAGTGACGGTGTTAGAGTTCAGCCGAAGAAGTATTGATGTAACATGACCTTAGACAAGGGTTATGGAGATCGAGGATTAGGGTAGAAGGTTGCTAAATAGTCGAGCGTTGTCTCGTTGCATTCCAGTAGCATTGGTACTATACTTGTAGTTTTTTGCCCCTCGATTTCATTCTTAATAAGAGAGTTTCTACTGTTTCTGTTGTGTTGAGTTTTCTTGTTCAAATGCATCTTTATCGTTTGTTCAATGTTGTATTTGTTACCTTAAATTGTTACCTAAGGTTTAAACCTAAGATTATTTTGACTTGAGGAAAATTTGTTATTGAAACCATCTTAAGGTTATCACTGCAAGGGTTTTTTCAGATTATTGTTTACTTCACATTAATTTTGAGATTGTGGTGTGTTTAAATTTGAAAATATTTCTGTCGATTTTGAATGAAAGATTTAGCTTATTTCTGCTTATAATTTTGAGTTATTTCGTCATTACTTCCTAAAATATCAACCAAAAGATTGGTGTTTTTACCTCTGATGAATTTTCACTTCTATATTTAACAGGAACAGATGAAAGAATATAAAAATGAAATGGAAATTAAGATAATATTTAGAAAACATATTAAAATGTGATCATATGTGCCATATAAATTAGAATAAAGGAAACAATTTTTTTCCCCTTCCAAAAATGCCCTGTGCGTGTAGTAATGAAAAGAGGTTCGGTGTGGAGTTCACGAGGTTTTGCTCTTTGTAAGTGCTTATTTTGGGTGACGATATCATTATGAGTTACTTTTTCCGTATTCTATATGCGATTAATAAACTACTCTCTGGTTCTCTCTGTTTTCTACATTGTTTTCACTCATATTGGTCTATAAGGACTCTGAGTCTTAGACATTAATTGACCTGTCCAGCGTTATCTACAAGAACATAAAAAATTATTACTGTTTTCTCTTACATTACATAGAAGATGTTCGTTCAAATATAGAAAGAAAGAAGAGAACAACCAACTGTTCACATGTTAAACTTGCGATAAGAGTTATTAAAAATGATATATAGATGGTGATAGTTTAGGTACGAAAAAAAAAAAGAACAACCAATTGCTCACGTGTGAAATCCCGTTCTCTCTTCAATTAACTTGGGAGTAAAACAAAACTTTATATATTTTTCTACTAAAAGTTTCTGCATCGGTGTTTATCTTTTCAATTAGAATTTTAATAGCAGAAGTAGTAAGTTTTTCTTTCTTTTTCCGAATGCTATTTAATGATTTTGCTAGGTGTAAATTACATAAATCCCATAGTTTTAATATTGCGATGTCTATACTTTGCACTTATATGTTAACGTTCTTTTCAAAATTGTTTTGTTATGAGCTACTCTAGTATCTTTTGGAAACAATATTCCTACCGATTAAAGTTGGTGTACATCCTAACTCTTCCCAAACCCCATCTGGTGGGATTATACTGATTTGTTGTTGTTGTTTTTTACCTAACTAATCGACACTCAAAGGACATTTTGAAAATATAGATCAAACACTATCTATTTATCAACTGGACAAATTTCACTCAGTTCTTTAGATCCTGAAAAGCCAACAGGTTAAATACCAAACTTCATTCAGGTTAACTATAAAGTTATGCAAAATACTTTGACCACGAATTAAAGAGAAATTTATGTTATAAAACATGATTTTTCCATCGAATCAACTCATTTAGTTGGAAATATATTCTTGTTGTAATACTCATATTAAGAAATCCACTTGGTACGAATAAATAATTATTCCAAAATCCAATAAGTTTTCTTTCTCACAAATCAAAGCTCATAAACTTAAAACTTTGGATCGATCTTTGCCCCAATTGTACCCTTAACCATATCAAGGTTCCATGTTCGAGCTTTGAGTGTGAAACAAATCTAGATGAATTGAGACTTAAGCTTTAATTAATCGAATTCAATGGAGGTCTGAATCTAAATGGTACACCATAAAAGTCGTGCTTTGTATTTTCTCTATTCGACAAAAAATTCATACTTCTCCCTCATTCTCCAACTATAGATCTCTATTCAAATTCTTTCCTTTTATCAAATAAAATCTTATAACTTTTTATAAACATTTTTTGTTTTATTCATTTGCGGTTTAACAACTCTAATGCAAAATTAGAAGGTACTCTCTCCATCCGGAATTGTTTGTCATGTTGCGCTTATCGAAAGTCAATTTGACTAATTTTTAAATGTAAATTAGATCATATTAATTCGATATTTTAAACAAAATAATTAGATATTCTAAAACTATATGAAAAGTACTAGAAATTACAATTTTTTGCATATTAATATGATGAAAAAATTCATCTTAAAATGTTAGTCAAAGGTTTTATAGTTTGACTGTAAAAATAAAAACTATGACAAACAATACCGGATAGAGGGAGTATATATATTTTTCTCTTTTCCCTTAAAGGAATCCTAATTGGAAAGTGTTGCAACTTATTGTTGAGTATTGTTGGGTGTGGAGACAACGGGTATTATCGATTTCTCACAATATTGAATTTTATTATATCAAAGTAAGGATTTGCTTCGGTCTTACAATCTTGATTACACTTGTTGCTTGCTTCAGCAACACTCTTTATTTGAACACTCACTCTTGTTTGCTCTCTTACTTTTGTACTTTGTTTCTTGCTTGGTTGCTTTCTTTCTTGGTTTGTTACAACTCAAATGGACCACCTCTATTTATAGGTGGTGTTGGAAGAATCTAGAGAGATACATACTACTCTCTTCTAGAATATTCCTAACAATCTTTTTCTAGACCTATCTTTTCTAGAACATTCCTAGACTATTCTATCTAGAATACACATTCTAGAGATCTTCCTTTAATTCTCCACAATTTCAAAATATTCTAGATTTTTCTTAATTTATCTTAAGTAATAATTAAGTTGATGATGAATTCTTAACACTTACGTCACGTAATTCGGAATTAATTTTATCGATGCTTTAATTAATGCATACAACCAAATCTATTCACATGGCCTGTTGAATAAACACGATGTTACGTCGTAGCTCCAAATTCAGTGCCTTTAGAAAAATAAAACATATAATTCAAAATTTATTGTTGGCAGAGAGGATAAGTGATTTATTTTATTTTTTTGAAATTAATGAGAGGAGTGGTTACCCTTTGTGCTATAATTCATTTCATTAATGATAAAATGAGTATTTTAAAGTTGAATTATTACAAAATGTATCTTTTTTTGGAACCAATTACAAAATGAAGTGACTTACGTCAAATAACAAAAAAGTAAAATAAATTACGTAAAATAACTAAAAAGTAAAGTAAGTTACGTAAAATAATAAAAAAGTAAAGTGAGTCACTTAAAATAACGAGGGTGGGACTATAAATTAAGACAAGAAGTAATTCTTTTTTTTTTGTGACAACCATAAATAATGGAGTCTTGGTTCATCATTTTTCTTGTTACTATCATCTTTCTATTTAATTTCTTCTCAAATTCCAAAACTAAGAAAAAACTCCCACCAGGACCTTTTACATTTCCATTTGTTGGTGTTAGCGGAAACGTGAAACTAAAGAACAAGAAAGAACAACAATATTTAACGTGGTTCGGATCAAAATGATCCTATGTCCACCAAAGAACAACTGCACTGATATTTATTTCACTCTACAAAGAATACAAGTGAAATACTACAAGAGAGAAAACACAAATGCCTTAGAAGGTGAGAAGGCAAGTGAGAGGATGATTTGAAAATGAATTAAGAGCTACCTATTTATAGGAATAAATTCATCCTATTGATGTCATCCATGACATCACTATGTGTCAAAATTGTCAAGGTTAAGATAGCAAACCATTTTATGGTTTGCCTAACTTTCACCTACCAAGATACAATCTTTGACTTGAATTTTGTACTAATTATCTTCCTACCAAATATTCATATTAATTCATCTTCCATTTAGTTTGATTCCACAAGAACCAAAACCAACTCTTTCAATCTCCACCTTGGTTTGTGTTCCAAGCATGCGTATAAACAACTCCGGCCAAAACTTCTAAGCTTACTGGGCAATCCCATTGTAAGAAACAAGAAGAATCAAACCTTTGTTGAACATACCAGCTCCACCTAGCAGTTGTTCTCTTAGAGTTGCATCAATTGATGCATACTCCCGCCAAGTCCTTGCAGTGTGCAAACTTGGCAAGCGGGACTATTTTGGTCAACATGTCTGCAGCGTTATCGTCTGTGATAACCTTCTCAACCTTGATAGCTCCCTTTTCTACGACATCTCGAATAAAATGAAATCTGACATCAATGTGTTTGGTGCGCTCATGAAATCTTTGATTTTTAATCAAATGAATAGCACTTTGACTATCACATTTTAGAATTGATTTAAGCTGAACTGAACTCAATTCTGCCACCAAACCTTTCAACCAGATAGCTTCTTTCACTGCCTCCGTTGCTGCCGTATATTCTGCTTCTGTTGTAGACAAAGCGACAATCAACTGTAAAGTCGATTTCCAACTAACGGCACTGCCAACGAGAGTAAAGATGTATCCAGTTGTGGACCTCCTTCGATCAAGATCCCCTGCATAGTCAGAATCAACATAACCGAGAATTGAAATACCTTCACTTTTTCGAAAGGTTAGGCCAACATCAGGAGCTCCTTTGAGATATCTCAATATCCACTTGACAGCTTCCCAGTGCCTTTTTCCTGGATTTGCCATGTACTTGCTTACCACACTTACAGATTGGGCAATATCTGGACGTGTGCATACCATAGCATACATAATGCTACCAACTGCACTCGCATAAGGAACCTTTGACATATGCTCCACCTCATCCATTGATTGAGGCATTTGTAACTCTGAAAGCTTGAAATGAGAAGCTAACGGTGTACTTACAGGCTTGCTCATATGCATATTGAATCTTTCAAGAACTTTTCCGATGTACCTCTTCTGAGAAAGATGTACAACACCATTTTCTCTTGAAATTTCCATTCCAAGGATTTTCTTTGCAACTCTTAGATCCTTCATGTCAAATTCCTTGCTCAACAGTTTCTTCAAAATATTTATCTCTGTGATGTTGTTAGCAGCAATAAGCATATCATCAACATACAACAATAGATAAATCATAGAGTTACCAGACATCTTCTTGTGATACACACAACTATCAAATGCACTCCTCGAAAATTCATGTGTAGTCATGAATGCATCAAACCTCTTGTACCACTGTCTAGGGGATTGCTTCAAACCATACAAAGACTTCTTCAGTTGGCATACATGGTCTTCTTTTCCTTCAGCTAGGAAACCTTCTGGCTGATCCATATAGATTGTCTCTTCTAGATCACCATCTAAGAAAGCAGTTTTGACATCAAGCTGTTGAAGCTCTAAATCAAATTGTGCAACCAATGCTAGTAGCACGCGAATTGAGCTATGTTTCACGACTGGAGAAAAGATCTCATTGTAGTCAATTCCCTCCTTCTGACTGAAACCCTTTGCAACCAATCTCGCCTTGAATCTAGCATCTTCCACTTCTGAAATACCTTCTTTCTTTCTGTAGACCCATTTGCATCCAACTGTCCTCTTCCCCTTTGGCCTTTTAACTAAGACCCATGTATCATTTTTGTGAAGAGACTCCATCTCTTCCATCATGGCTAACTGCCATTGTGCAGCATCTTTGCAAGAAGTTGCTTCAACATACGAAGAGGGCTCGAGATCCTTAATCTCTTCTTCTGCAGCTACGAACGCATGTGCAATCAGATTTTCTTGCTCTATAAGACGTTCCGGTTTCCGTATCTGCCTTTTGTCCCTTCCCTTCGCAATTGTGTATGGTTCATTGGAAGCAAGTTCTTTAAGATCTGCATCTTTTGACTCATCAATTTGAGTCTCTTGATCCCGTTCCTTGGTAAGCTCCACCGGTAGCTCCACCTGCTCGTTGTTCTCGTTTCTAGATAACTCCACAGAAACTTTACGAGGATCAAGTATAGAGGATTCATCAAAGGTAACATCTCTACTAACTACAAATTTGAGTAAAGACAAACACCATAGTTTGTACCCTTTTACTCCATCTACATACCCTACGAATATGGCCTTTTTAGCCCTTGGTTCAAGCTTACCTTCATTAACATGATAATAAGCTGGACACCCAAATATTCGCAAGTATGAATAGTTAGAGGGTTCACCTGACCAGACCTCATTCGGAGTCTTAAAGTCAATCGCTGATGCTGGAGACCGATTGACAATATGAGAAGCAGTATGAACTGCTTCAGCCCAAAATACTTTGGACATCTTAGCTTGTAAGAGCATACAACGAGCCTTCTCAAGAAGAGTTCTGTTCATTCTCTCGGCAACTCCATTCTGCTGTGGTGTGTGCCTGACCGTCTTATGCCTTGCGATCCCATGAACCTTGCAGAAATCATTGAACTCTTCACTGCAAAACTCCAAGCCATTGTCCGTGCGAAGATACTTGATTTTCCTCTCCATTTGATTTTCAACCAAAATCTTCCACTCTTTAAATGCTTCAAAAGCATCACCTTTTGTCTTCAGGAAACGCACCCAAACCTTTCGTGAAAAATCATCAATGAATGTGAGAAGATACCTCTTTCCTCCCTTCGATGGAAGCTTAGAGGGACCCCATAAATCTGAATGGATGTAGTCTAGCACCTCCCGTCTTGTGCTTGCCAGTGCTGAAGCTGACCTTTTTCTGCTTCCCTAAGACGCAGTGCTCACAAAATTCAAGTGTGCTGATCTTCTCACCATTCAAAAGGTTGCGGTTGCTCAACATCTCCAATCCTCGTGCGCTCATATGGCCTAGTCTCATGTGCCATAATTTTGCCTTGTCATCATTAGATAACTGCACTGTAGATGCATTTACAGAGCCAATAATGGTGCTTCCCGCAAGTGTGTAGAGGCCATCCTCCAGCTTGGCCTTCAACATGACTAAAGACCCTTTAGTCACTTTCATAGTTCCTCCTTCACTCATGTACTTATAGCCTTGTTTATCTAAAGTACCCAGGGAGATCAAATTCTTCTTTAGATCAGGAACATGACGGACTTCTGTAATAGTCCTCACGATTCCATCATGGCAGCGAACATGAACTGAACCAATGCCAACTATTTTACAAGTTGCATTATTGCCCATTAATACAGTTCCTCTGCTTGTTTCATAGCTGCTGAACCAATCTTTTCGGAATGTCATATGCAGAGTACAACCAGAGTCTAAGACCCATTTGTTGTCATAGACTCCACTATTGCATGATGTTGTTAGTACATAATCATCATCATTATCATGTACTTGCTCAACAATGGATGCGCTCGCCTTTTCTTTGGACTTCGACATAGGGCAATCTCGTTCAAAGTGCCCCTTCTTGTGACAGCCCCAACATTCCGCATTCTTTTTGTTCACACGAGACTTTGATCTGTACTTCGATTTGCTCCTTCCCTGTTGGCTAGTACGACCTCTTACAAAGAGTCCACTAGCTTCGTCACTTTTGTCTCCTTCAAAATGCATCCGCACATCACAAGAGTTTAGTGCTTGCCGCACTTGCTCAAGTTTAATAGGTTGTTTGCTATACATCATTGAATTCTCAATATCACGATATTTTGAAGTCAATGAAAATAGTAAAGAACATGCAAGTGTCTCCTCGTCCTTTTTAATTCCAGCAGTTTGTAAGTCCATCACAAGTTTATTGAACGCATCTAGATGGTCTTGCAACAAAGTACCTGAATCCATCTTAAATGTATGAAGACGCCGTTGTAACAACATCCTTGTTGTCACTGACTGGTCCTGGTAAAGCCCTTCCAGCTTTTCCCATAATCTTTGGCCGTCTCTTCGGTACTTGTACTCACTTCACAAAGTACGTTAGGTGCAAGGGACAGTTGGATTGCACTCAATGCATCTCCTTCAATCTTTTCCTTGTCGGAATCCGATATCTTATCGGGGTACTTTCCGTCAATAGCATGGATTGAACCTTCCCTCCGCAGTAACGCTATCATCTGGATTTTCCAGATATTGAAGTTGTTGCGCCCACTAAATCTATCAATTTCAAACTTCATGGAACTCATTTTTTACTTGTTCTTCCTTTTCTACTATAATGTATTTGGAACTACAGAAAACCAAAGTAATCCTTTTCTGATGTGGAAGTTCAGACTGTGCTGCAACCACAGAGCATACTCAGACAGAACCTTGGCTCTGATACCAATTGTTAGCGGAAACGTGAAACTAAAGAACAAGGAAAGAACAACAATATTTAACGTGGTTCGGATCAAAATGATCCTATGTCCACCAAAGAACAACTGCACTGATTTTATTTCACTCTACAAAGAATACAAGTGAAATACTACAAGAGAGAAACACAAATGCCTTAGAAGGTGAGAAGGCAAGTGAGAGGATGATTTGAAAATGAATTAAGAGCTACCTATTTATAGGAATAAATTCATCCTATTGATGTCATCCATGACATCACTATGTGTCAAAATTGTCAAGGTTAAGATAGCAAACCATTTTATGGTTTGCCTAACTTTCACCTACCAAGATACAATCTTTGACTTGAATTTTGTACTAATTATCTTCCTACCAAATATTCATATTAATTCATCTTCCATTTAATTTGATTCCACAAGAACCAAAACCAACTCTTTCAGTTGGAAATTTACCATTATTGATAAATAAATCTTTATATGATATTGAAATTATATTACAAAAATTCACATCTATATATGGTCCAATCATTACCCTCAAAATAGGTACTACTACTATTTTTATTAGTAGTCACTCTTTAGCCTACCAATCTCTAATCCAACACGGTGCTCGATGCTCTGATCGTCCGATCAAATTACCAACCAATCTCATTCTTAGTAGCAATGAACGAACCATCAATTCCGCCTCGTATGGACCTACGTGGCGGGTGCTACGTAGGAACCTCAGGGCGGAAATGTTACGTACCACGTCCCAATCAAAATTTTGAGTTGATTAGGGAAGAAGGTTGCTAAATAATTGAGTGTTGTCTCGTTGCATTCCAATGAGTTTTTTGTCAAAATCATCGCTCAACTATGATTCAATCTAATGTACATCCTCCCTATATTATTTGAGTGAGCAAAAAATATCCTTATACTATAAAAAAAAAAAAAAAACTATAATCATCCTTCACTCTATTTTTATTAAGAAATTGATTGAACCAATAATATATATTTTTTTAATTTGGTCATGTCTTAGGTACGACGAGAAGATCAAATTAAGTTACCTTGAAAAAATAAGGATATGGATAGAAAATGAATCTGTCATTCTCAGAATTTTTAAATTGTGTATTATTAGTTTATATTTGCATCATCAAGTAAATTGACTTGCAACAACACATAAGTATTGAAATGTTTGTACAGTTGGTTCTGATGATTAGAAAAATTATGTAAAAATCATTTTAAAAATATGATGCCCGACTATTTAGAGATTTTTTTTAATAAAATATTTAGTACCTATGTATATTATATAAAATGCAATTTACATTTTACAATGTACAACAATGCTGGAAATATAGTGAATTACGTAGGTGTTTAGTTATAAAAAATAAATAATTGCTTTATTTGAAATTTTTGAAGTTGGAGTTATATTTGGCTATACTTTTTATAAAGAATATTTAGAATTTAAATATATTTTATCTGAATATGATTTAAACCCTCAATTTCTGAAAATTAGAAAAATCACCCGACTTGACTAGCTTAACACATTTTTCTTATTGGTAGCGTAAGTTTCTTAAAAAAATAGACAAAAGGATGAATCTTGTAGCTTTTTCAATTGTACAAGAAAAACTTTTATTCACATATATAACACAAAGATGTACTTTAAGTCACACTTCAAGGATGAATTTAGCTAAAAAATAAAGTTAATTACGTAAAATAACTAAAAAGTAAAGTGAGTCACGTAAAACACAGAGGGAGTACAAGTAACTCTTTCTTTTTTGTGACATAACACAGAGGGAGTACAAATTGCTCTCATCTTTTCTGTTTAATTTCTTCTTTTTCTTCTTCACAAATTCCAAAACTAAGAAAAACTCCCACCAGGACCTTTTTCTTCTCTCACTTTTTGTTATTGGTTATTATACTTTTGTATTTTTTATTTTTTTTTATCTTTAGAATATAAATATAATAAAATTAATCTCAATTTTTATTTATTATTAAGTATTTTGAGGATAAGCTAATCATGTTGAATCTCTCAAAACTTTTTGATAGTCTCAATCGTTTTTTATTAAGTAGCTATCTTAAACCACCACTAAAACAAATAACGGTCGCCGTTATATAAAGATATTCATGGCAACTAAAACCACCACTAAAACAAATAACTAGCTGCTAAAGGTAAGTAATAGTGACAACTAAAACGCTACTAAAATTAATAACAGTCGCCGCTAAAGGTAAGTAATAGTGACAACTTAAATCGCAGCTAAAACCAATAACAGTCACTACTAAAGGAGAATTATAGTGGCAACTTAAATCTCCACTAAAATAAATAACAGTTGCCGCTAGAGGTAAATTTTAGTGGCAAGTTAAAACGCCACTAAAAACAATAACAGTCGCCGCTAAAGATAACTATTTGTGGCAACTAAAACCACCACTAAATAAATTATAAGTCGCTGCTAAAGGTCTGTACTAGTGGCAACTAACTGCCACAAAATCAAATAAAAGTCGCCGCTAAAGATCGATTTTAGTGGCAACTTAAACCGCCACTAAAATAAATAAAGGTCGCCGCTTAAGGTTTTTTTAGTAGCAACTAAAACAGCCAGTAATACCAATATCTATCGCCGCAAAAATAAGTTTTGGTAGCAACTAAATCAACCACTAAATCAAATAAAAGTCGTTGCTAACGGCAAGTATTTGGGGCAACTATTACCGCCACTAAAACAAGTAACACTTGCCGCTAAAGTTTAGTATTAGTGACGATGAAAACCGCAACTAAATCATATAAAAGTCACCGCTTTTAGTGGCAACTTAAACCACCACTAAAACAAATAACAGTCGTCGCTAAGGTAAGTATCTGTAACCACTAAATGAAATAAAGTCACCGCTAAAGATCAGTTTTAGTAGCATTATAAACACAACCACTAAAACTAATAAAGGTCGCCACTAAAGATTGGTTTTTGTGGCAACTAAAGCCGCCACTAAGTCAAACAAAAGTCACCATTAAAACTTTGTTTTAGTGACAACACAAACTGTCACTAAATCAAATAAAAGTCGCCGCTAAAGATAGGTATTCATGGCAAATTAACCGCCACTAAACTATATTTGAATATGAAGATTCATTCTTCACTATTATGTAAAAACTCTTCAAGAATTAAAATTTGAAATTCCTTTTTAAGAACCAATTTTACAAAGATTGATGTTATCATAGGAAGGTAATTGCAGAATTAAATTTCAACATGATAAGAAAAGAGAGTAAGAAACTACAAATGAAGGATAACAAAAAATGCTCGAGTATATATATCATCTATTTAATGTTCTTCTTTATAGTATATTTTTTATTATTTAGTGAATAAAATATAAATGGTAAAACTACTATTGTTAATCTCAGCATTTTCTATTTTAGGACTCAATTTTTTAGTATATAGAAAATTAATAATAATAACGAACAAACGTGGAATGCACGTTCCCAAAAACTAGTATTATAATAAAATCAGCAATCATTGAATGTTCTGATGTATGTATATATGTATAATACATGTATACCAGGCTTTAACAAACTCAAACTCATAGCATCGACATATTCTCCTTCCTACACCAAATGGCATCATCTTAATCTCCCTGCTTCCTGTTATATCAAATGGTTCGCCATCTTCGACAAAATGTGGCTGGAAGTGAGACTAAGATGGTTCGGTCATGTGATGTGAAGAAGAAATAGAAAAATGCCCTAGTAAATAAGTGTGAGAGGTTGCAGTGGCGACGTTAGAGGCCACCCAAAGAAGAATTGGAGTAAGGTTATTAGATAGGACATGACTTAGCTTACCGAGGACATGACCTTAGATAAGAGGTTATGAAGATTGAGGATTAGCGTCGAAGGTTATTAAATACTCGAGCGTTGTTGTCTCCTTGCATTCCAGTAGCATTGGAACAAATTTCGTAATTATTTTCCCTTCAATTTTTGTTAATGGAAAAAGGGTCAAATATACTTGTGTATAGAGGCGGAGTCAGGATTTTCAATAAGAGAATTCAAAATCTGTAAAAATAGATAGCCGAAGGGGTTCGACATCTACTATATATACATATAAACTTATTTTAACCATATATAAATAATATAATTTTCCGCCGAAGAGGGTTCGGATGAATCCCTTGTATAAAGTAGCTCCGCCCCTGCTTGTGTACTATCATGAGTAGTTCAAAATATACTCTTCATTATAGTTTTGAATCAAATATACCTTAAGATGAAAATGGAATTATTAGATACAAAGCTCAATTTTAGCAAGTTTTGTTCAATGCCATAATTTGTTCTAGGGTTATATGATAATAAAAAAAATTAAAGTTGGAGTCGGTGATTTGATTCTAAGCTTGACATTTAATCTCCATTAAAATAATAGAAAATTTATTTCAAAATATTATAAAAGGATATATTTGAATTGAAAGTATAACGTGAATGATATATTTGATTAAAAGAATATAATGAAGAATATATTTGAACAATTTCTGACAATATATTGAAATGATTAGGAATATTAACAATTTTTTAAATGATTATTTGGATTTAAGAATCATTTTTCAACTATGGAACACTCCCAGATTTGGGAAGGGAAAGATTAGTGTGTTTTTGTCACCATTTTAAAGTTCTTACGTTAATACAAAAATAAAACCAATTTGATACAACTCAATATTTAACTTTTTATTTTATTTTGATTTATTTAGTTTGATCTATTTGTTTATTCACAATAAAAAAAAATCAATAGAAAATGATAGAAATGCATTATGTTATCATTTGATCATCATGGTTATGAACGACACTATTAAAGTGAAAGAATTATTGGGGAAAAGTAATAAAATAGAATATTACAGAAGATATGAGTTTAGATAATTAGGTGAACACGTCTTAGGATAGAAGGTTAGTAGATAGTGTAGTGTTGCCTTTATTAGGGTGGTTTGCGTTTGTCATTGTACTTATTGTAATTGTTTTTCAATATTCATCACTATTATTTTTAATATTCTATCCTAATATATATGTTATGTATCGTGTCTCGGTTATTACATTATTTTATTATAGTTATTGCTTCCTTCGGGTAGACTTTGCATTGTTTCCTTGTGACTCGCTATATTTTCTTCTTTGCATCTAAAATTGTTGCAGCTGAGCCAAAAGTCTTTCGGAAGAAATCACTCTTCATCTACAAGGTTAAAACGAGAGTCTTTATTCTGAAATATTATTATGTACATTGTTAAAATAAGATTAAATATAGTATAACTTACATAAATCCCATAGTGTAAAATTTATTTACATCTTATCCCCACTCTTTTCTATTTTACAATAATCCCTTAAAAATTGTAGCATCCGGATACATTATATTCAGTTGGATACATAATGTCTGATACACAAAACAACTCGATTGTTGAGTTTAAAAAGGAGTCTAAACGTAAAATTAGTTAGCAGTCCCACGAATCACGCAAAACAAATTCCACAAATCATGCAAAACAGA
The DNA here is from genome assembly GCA_022817965.1 of Solanum lycopersicoides. Classification (NCBI taxonomy): domain Eukaryota; kingdom Viridiplantae; phylum Streptophyta; class Magnoliopsida; order Solanales; family Solanaceae; genus Solanum; species Solanum lycopersicoides. The sequence goes on from JAJJBR010001292.1 coordinate 25,356, forward strand.
TTGATATCAATCTATTCTAATCTGTAACAAATTCAAAATTCAAATTTTCTTCTCCTTCATCTATCTCAAATCATAAGAGATCCAAAATAGATGAATATGTTGATTTTGTTGAGATTTTCAAAAATTTGGGTGTGAGATCTGAGTTATGAACGATGCAAATAGTGATGAAATAATTGTTGGATAAACGATTCCTTTTGTGAATTTCAAATCCACCATTACAATTAAAGTGAATCTCAAATACGCCATTGATGCAACAAACAAGATGGCTGGAGATGCATTGCTTTGATGTTACATCCGGTGATATTGTTAGTGTCGAAGTTGGTGAAAACGAGAGTCAAGGTATTTGTGTGTCTAAATTAGATAATAGATAAAGAATTTATTATTTTCCTTTGATATATCCTTATTCATAAGTTGCAGGTTATTGATATAATATAATTGACAAAAAAAAATTGCGCGCGACTTACTATCACAGTTAAGCGAGTCGAATTTGTAGTTATGGAGGCTATTCATCTTTTTATAGAGTTTGCCTTTTATTGCCTGGAAAAATGGATTTGCAACAGTGATGATTCAATGCTCAAGTATTGAAGTAAGTCTATTGTCTTGTTCTAAAGTTGTGAATTAGTATTTTTTATCTTTGATACATAATTCGTGATACATTGTTAGCCTTGAGCGAAAAATATGTAATTGGGAAGATTTCAGCTAGACGAAGTGCTTTGTGCACACACAATGTTTCTTTGATACATATGAAATTTTAACTAGATGAAATACCTTGTGCCATGATACATTATTGACTACAAAAATAGATATAATTGTAACTTGATACATGTGAAATATTGGATAGAACTTGATACAATTATAGTTAGTACGTACCTAATTTAATGTATCATGTACATGTGATTTTTTGAATTTTAGATGTATCAATAATTGAATAACTTTCAATATTTAATGTATCCATTATCCATTTTAATCATTATTTTAAAAAAAAATAGTACATTGATATATAAGACATGATACATTAATGGTTAGAATTTGATAAGATACTAATTAGACCTGCATGTAATGGGTTTGCATATCTGTGAGTTATTTTGTTGCTTAGATACATTATCAGATACATGCGATTTTTTGCTTATTTTTTTGAATTTGTAAAAGGATATATATGCATATAATGAAAACAAAAATGATATACTTGTAGTTTATACATGTGAATTACTGGATACAACTTCATACAGTTAGAGTGAGTGTGTTGTAAATTTATGTTTTTTAAAATTATCATATGTGAATTTCTTTATTTTTTAATGTATCATCAAAAAAATTTAATGTATATATTATCCAATTTAGCATGTGTATTTAATTTTTCTTCTCTATTTTTTTAATGATACATGATACAATAACTTTTATAATGTATCATTAAAATTGCAGCTATGTATTAGTATGCTTATTGGATGATTATTCGTGAAAATTGAAGGTCTCTATTAGAAAACACATATATACATCTCTACTGCTCTAATTACGAAACCAGATGCATTAACAAATACATATTAAGTTTCAATAATTTCAATGTTGGATAAGAACGACTGATTGATTTCAAAATTTATTTTGAAAGTAATTATGTTACCATATAGGTACAAAAGGATGCACAGACGCCAAGAAAAAGGAAAAATTCACATGAAAAGCTAAGCAGAAACACAAATTGTTGTGGACGTTGTGGACAAGAAGATCACAAGAGAAGAACTTATAATTTCTTTTCGAAAGATGGTTGATAATTCTTTTTAGAAATTATGTTATGTTTCATATACATTAATTTAAGTTTAAATATCATTTCAATTTTTAAAAATTTTCCACTGTTATATTGATATACACTACAATTACTATTAGATGAAGAATTTCTGATAGAATAAATTGACATGTTAATATCTTCAATCTCGTGTACATTCTTATTGAACATAATACTCATTAAACATGACATAAAATATTTGTATTAAATACTTATTTAATTGAAAATAATGTATCTGATACATTTGTTGCAAAAGAAAACTTTTGACTGTTAACAATTAAATGTGAATGTTCAATGAACACAACACACGATGTTTACTGATACAACATTTAACATGAAACTCATTGAACATGCCACAAAATATTTGTGTCATATACTTATTAAAACTATAAAACGTATCTATAACAAATTGAGGTAAGGATGGTTAAAAAATTGCAGGAGCAAAATTTTGATCCCTTTTGTTGAGGCGTTTTAACAACCAATGCTTTCAAAGATGAAGGGACATCCTTATTCAACTTTGTAATATTAACCTTTCATTACTAAAGGATCATGATTATTTTTTTTAGATATATGTTTAGTCCAATTAATATCTTCATAATAAAAAAGACGTTGTGTCAAAACAAGACTAAGAGAAGTAAATAATGTTCGTAAAATATTTGATTTTAGATCGATACATTACTGTGTGATTGTTATTAAGTATCAGATACATGTAATTTTAGTTTTCCAAATAATGAATACGTATCACATACTTATTGTTGGATCTGATACACAGTACTTTAGTTATAGAACTTTAGGATTTATAATTCAAGATTATTATTGGATAAGATGTACATATACATCGCATTCTAAGTTGTGTAAGACTGAATAAATATGAAAGACTGCAGATACATATAATACAACTAAATTATTGTTATCTATATAGCCTTTCAAATTTGAATAAGATTAATGATATATTAAAGAACTTGATACATGTAAATAATATATTATGTAGTGTTTATATATCAATAACATTTATATTGAACATGATAAAACTAATATAATATTTTACAACATTAAGGTTATATATCAATACCTTAAATATGAATATGATATATTGCATAAAACAAAGTCTATTGTGACATTGATGTATCAGATCATGATGACACTAACAAAGTTAATTTAAGAATCAAAATAAACGAGATACATTGAAAATCTGTATCTTTTATGGTCATGTCGTGTAATAGTAGATCCAAATTTTTCTCTTTTTTGGCCATTTTTTCAACAATAGATTTAAAGCTCAAGCGTATGTCCTTCCTCGACTTCTCTGTTCACAAATGTATCACGAATATAATTTAGTATTGTGTACGGATACATATTCTTCTAAATTTGGATAACATACATAACAACACTCCATACATGATAAAATGATACATTTGGTAGATACTACTTTTTTTCATTTCATAATGTAGTTTCACCAGCAAGAGTGGATCTCCTTGAAACGATTTTATTTCAAGGAACAATTTGGATACATCATCTCTTTTATCTTTCCCTTATGCATTTTGTGAAGGTGAAAAGGGAGGAATCCGATAGTTCTTTGAGAAAATTGTGGAGCGAAGACTTACTTGGAATCTTGTAAAAAATTGTGAAGGGATCTTATTAAAAGGAGAGAAATATGTTTTATTTTTTAAA
>JAJJBR010001293.1:0-22872 GCA_022817965.1 Solanum lycopersicoides
AACAGCCCACAGCCAAATCCGTTTTAACAAGAAGTTAGAACACTTAGGCCTTGGGAGAGAAGAGAAAAAAGAGGAAAGACAATAGAATTGTCAACAAACCGTCAAGATCGTCTGCATGGATTTCGTCGGGGGGATCCCTTCAATCGGAGTCCGTGAGATCATTCCGGTGTTGGATCCCTTCACCCACACCCCAATTTGATTCAATACAAAATTAGAGTTTATTGAATGAAATCTTGAAGTCTTATGAAATGTGAATTCTTGTTGTTGAATTGTAGTTGATCTTAGTATTTTTGATTATGTTTCCAGACTGTTTTCGGTCTTATCTATTTGTAATGAGGTATATAAAGTGTATTGGTGTGGAATCCATGAATTTTAGGAGGTATTAGAGATGAAAAATGGAGAGAAAAGTCAAAGGTCTCGTCACATAACCCTGGGGGACCGCAACTGCAGAGGCGCTCATGCCAGCTTATCTCGACAGGCCTTGCGAGCGCGCCAGACCAGGGTCTGTTCCGACAGCACTGCTGCCCCGCTCACAATCCAATCCCTCGAGCCCCCGTTCTTTCCCTATTTTTCGTACTAGTTCCTAAGTGATGTACCCTTCATTCCTAGTTGATTCAAACACTCTAAAGTACATCTAAACATCATGAAATCATCCCTAAACATGAGATCATGATCCTTGAATCCATAATTCAATTCAAGGGAAGCTAAGATCAAAGTCAAAGAAGTTAAGAGTCAAGTTTAAAAGTTAAGAAGCAAGACAAAGTGAGTTCTTAAAGTTTTCAATGAGTCTTAAACAATCATTTTAACTTTAATTTAAGGCTCAAGTTACAAGTCGAGCAAAGAGAAAAGAGTTGAGTTACATTCTCAAAAGCTATAAGGGAACTAAGTATTCCCTAAGAGTTAAAGTTCCAGGTTAAGTGAAGAGCAAGAGTTGAGTTCATTTCTCTAAAGTATAAGAGGGACTTATAAGTATTCCCTAAAGGTTGATAAATGTTTCACATTTAAGTTAAAATGGAACTAACAAGTTCCAAAAGAGTTTTGAACTAAAGAGGGCAACATTGATTCCAAGAGGGGCTTTTTAAAGCTAAAGGGTTCAGTAAATTATCTCAACCCAAAAGAAGGAAGTTTTATTAAAAATATGAGCTAAAGCAAGTTTTGGGAGTAGTATTGAGCACTGATGTGGGGATGAGAGTTCAGATAACTCAAGTCCCCATGTAAGCCATGTAGCCATCATGGGTGTTAACGTGTCATACTTTTTAGATGATCACGTGAGTTTAGCCAGTGCATCCACTAGGTTGAGGATGTTCTATGCGACGACAAAGTATAGGACAGTTCTAGCAGCGTGGACGAGACGTTGTATCACCACTTAGGCTCATAGTGGTGGTTGTCGGTTAGAGAAACTCCCACACAACTATATTACTTTCATGTATAAGTAAAGTTGAGTTTATTATTGTTTCATCTTTAATGAACTAAGAGTTTACACTGTTTTACCAGTTTTTTTATATATATTGCATATGTCCTTATTTTTATATTGAGTTGTTATCTTATGAGTTGTGCAGAGTCAAGGTAAGTTCATCCTTACTCCATTTCAAGATTTATAGTTGTGTTTAGAATTTCAACTTGCATACTCGTACATTCAATGTACTGATGTCAGTTGTCTTGCATCATTTTATTGATGCAGACGCACGTAACTAGGATCAGCATGCAGCGCTTCATTGATCCAGATAGAACTCCAGAGTCAGCGATGAGCCTCCTTGCATTCCAGAGGACATCCTCTTCATTTGCTTTACTAGTTTAGTTGTTTTTAGGATGCTGTGGGGTCTGTCCCAACATCCATCTCAGTAGTTTAGAGGCTTCGTAGACAGTTAGTAGTTTAGTTTGGAGTCTATTTTCTTGTTGAGACTTAAGTGTCATTTTGGCCAGATTGTTATATCAAGTATTTCTTTGAACATGCTTTATTTCTCGATTAAGTGGAGTTGAGTCTTCCGCCGAGTTAAGTAAGTCAGGCCAAGGGTTCGCTTGGGGGCCCAACAATGGTCTTCGAGTGCCGGCCACGTCCAGGGTGTAGGCTTCGGGCGTGACAGATTACCTAAACAGGACTCTCCATACCGTCCTTTAAAATTGTGAATATAATATACCGTCTCCATTTTAGGAAAAAGAGTCTTGGATAGTGCAGCCAGTTTCAGATAAAAGAATGGCGGATAATCTTATTTTGTCAAAGATTGCATGAAATACAGTAACTTAACATGAAACAATTGTTTAGAAGATATTTCTTCTTCTCTGTAATTCTTAAAAGGCAGGAATATTTGTACTAAGATGTCCATCCTATTTCCGGTGCAACAAGTTACTCATTGCCACAATATGCAGACAATCATGCAGAGCAATAAGGAACTTTTATTCTCTGATCAGATTGAAGAAAGAAAATTGGTGGTAAGAAAGGATACAACCAGATCTTATTCGATCAAGCTCTCTGTTGAATATTATCAGTTTCCTAGATGTGTTCGACACAGCTGCTTTGTATAGTTCTTCCACGACAAGCATCTCTACATTGCAGAATAAATGATGCCATCATAACATTTCAATGAAAGAGATCATTTGATGTACACTATATATGGTGCGAGAGCTCAATGTTACCATTGACATTAAAGTATGGATAGGCGACGATAAAGAGGTCATCTTCTCGCTTGACACGGTCAGACATCTTGACCTTTTCGGTTAAACCAAAATCTTCAAAAAAAGAAGGCTTTGTCAAATAGTGCAACTTGAAAGATGCTCCTCCAAAAAATGATTGTCTTGCAAATTTCACTTCATTAGCCTCCGGGAAAAACTGAAAGGTTTAATGCAAGTTTGATAGATCGCACCTGGTAGAGTAAAAGAGCTTAATGGGAAAAGAGGTGATCACAAACATTAATAGGGAACACTAATTTTGAAGTAGAAGAAGATGAAACAATTACGGAGCAATATGATAAGAGGAAAAAGCAACACCACTAGTTTTGTAGCACTATTCGTTTAACAGAAATATGAAATATCTTCAGCTTCTTGTCTTAGTTGTAGTGACAGCTTACATTTGAAACAAGAAATCAAGGTTGATTGATGCTGCGATATAGAGAAATAATTAACAACGGCAAAGCTCATGCATGGACACAACAGAGATGGACTCTGCAAATAGACGAAATTTGGTTTATTTTGTGTATTGTGGCAAATAGAAGAATTAAGCCCACACTCTATGCAGTACAGTACAACAGTAATGGATTAAGTAACAACTTTTCCCCGCTAATTTTCTGAGTACTTCATTTATGGTTAAAATTTTCCTTATTTATTTTCTGAGCTACCAGATGATTGTTTCCTCCAATAGAATGTATATTTGTCTCTAAGTGGAGTAAACCAAATGAAAAGAGCAATAGCCAGCAAGAGAGCCTTTTCGAGACTGACAGTGTATACTATAAAATTCATTCGGAACAAGAGACTTACAATTCTGGTCTTTGTGGCTTTCCCCGGTATAACCAAGAGATCACAGAACTCACGTATTAGTTGTATACTTCCGGTCATTTCTATTCCACCCTCACCGTCACCTGTTGATAGTTAAGACGAAATTAAAATCACCTGACATGAATGGAAAATTAGTGAGCTAGTGTAGATTATACCGATCTTCACATGCCAAAATCAGGAGAAACTGCCAAGTAAGGAGAACAATTAGGCATAACCTGGTACAGAACTCAATCCAGCAGTTGGAAATTCAATTTCCTGGTTCAAGAAAGTGTCTGCTCTTTAAGTCCAAGGAAAGTATGGATACTGTATTATTTGTTTTAAGTGTTGTTGTCACTTGAAGACATTCAGGTAAATTTGAGTGACCATCAGTTGTCTGTTGTCCTTCAATGCCAGTTCAGTTGCTTCTTTAGCCTGTAAATCATGAAATTCCGGAATTATGATTGAAGAACTGCAGGACAGACTTGACAAAGTGAAGTGAATAAAATGAGTACCCAAAGGCAGTGTGCAACAAGATAAGCAATATTTTCAGAACAGAAAGTCAATATAGATAAAGTGAAAGGTGGCAGTATACATAGATTTCAAGAATTTTAAAACCAAAAATATAATGGACATGAACTGTTATGTCTTATACTGAGTTTTTAATCATGTTTTCACTTATCATCTACATTCCGATTTTAAGCCGCAAAAGTGGACATATTTGGCAGTTGATAAGAGCCTCGTAAAAGTTTCAGCTGCACATTTACAAACATAAATCTTGAGAAGTGCAAGAGCTTATGAGAAACACCGTCTGATAGATGGTAATCGGAAATGATGTGCATAAAAAGGTACAAAAGGTATCTTGACATTTCCAGATGTAATATATAAATTTGCAGTAAGAGGGATAAGAGCCTTCAATAATGAGAAATTTACTGTTACCAAGAACTAGTTAGGTCAAGATAGATGACTAAGTATATCAGCTTATATTAAAGAATTCAAGCAAGTATTGGTAAGTCAGTCTTGTAGGCGCACAAAGCCTGTTCATAAGGGCTTTCGGATAAGAATCCAGACGAAAAATAGTCTTCTCAAGGCAGCATGAGAGTTACATGGTATGGATAGACACACTTTTTGTCAAGTCGGGATGGAATTCCCACTTCTGAAGGCAATCAAAGTGATATAGAAGAAACTACGGCAAACATTCGAAAGACAAAATGTAGTTTATACTTTTATCTAGAGAAAGCTAGCAAGAACTAAAACAGGTGGAACCAAGATTTGAATTTTACGAGCTCATATCTTGCGACCAAATTCATAGCCTGTCTTAATAATTACTGGGTTTGTAATTAAGTATCCGTATTAAATAGACCTCCCAATACAAATATAGAGTCTAAACAAAATCTATTGAGTTCATCCGAATCCATAAGTAATACTCTATCTCCGCCCTTGGCAAATAATTACCTTAATCTCCCTGCAATAGTTAAGGAAATATGAAATGGTAACGTAGTATTGTTAACAATAACTTGGTGGAAAAAGGGGCTTTTTAAAATAAAAAAACTTTTAGTTGTAATGTGAGTGTAACAAGTGGAGAATCTTAGTAGCTCAGTCAGTCTGAGGGTTCAATTCCCCCACCTTGCAATCCCTTCCCCCCTTTCCCCTACCCCTACCTGCAGTTTTAAGGGGAGAAAAAACGAATAGAATGAATACTTGTTGAAGTAATTCAGTGTAGTCCTTAGGGAATGGCACGTCAAACCCAATTGAAGCAGCGAACAACTGATAGCAAATTCAAAATTTCTTGAAATCTTCACATTTCTCTTCGATTTAAAATTTCTCCAGCTGAAATCCTACAACATAATCCACAAAAATCAATCGAAATCGAAAAAACAAAAACTTGTGTAGAAAGCGTAATTGTGATTTTATTTTTAACAGTAAAACAACATACTAAAGCAACTGCCAGTGCAGTTGGGAAAGTGGATAACCACATTTTGAATTCCAATTACAAGGATAGAGACAGAAAAAAAAGTGCTCAACAGAGTTAACAATAATGTGTATTCCCCTGTTTATAAGCCATGAAAAAAGGTTTAAATCCATAAGCTAATATACATAAATAACATAATTATTGTATTTTTTTTTTTGGAATTTAAGTAGTTTTGTTGGTTGGTCGGTCTATATTTTTACTTTATTTTAAGACAGTAATAACATCAACGTACTCAATAAATTTCATAAGTAAAGTCTTCGAAGGGTAGAGTGAGTGCAAATATTGCAACTATCCCTATTCATGTTGGTAGAGAGATTGTTTTTCCAAAAGATGCTCGACTCAAGTAACACAAATCCAAGTTCAAAGAAGAAAAAAGTGTAAAAAACATAGCAACTAACGCGGTGAATCAACAAAATATTACGATAAACGAAAGACAATAGAAAACTGACGATGCGAGATATCAAAATAAGAACTACAATAACATTCGATTAATATGAAGTACCAAAAGTCAAAGACTACATGAACAGGCTAATACCACAACCGACAAAATTAAAAATCTAGATATTTTTTTTATATAAAAAAACATTGATTTTTTAAAGGAAGTGGAACGTCTAGTACAAAAGAAAAAAGCATGGCCGACGAAGTTCAACCAGTCAACCAGAGGTATGGAGAATAGTTGGTATCTGCAGTTTTCATGAAATTTATTAAGTCCACAAAGTGCTCAGCTGAGCAAACCAGAACTTTGAATTTGGTTAATATTTCTTTACTGGATTCAAGACATGGCGGAAGCTTTTCTTCATACTCACGCCTTCCGGCTGAATCTGTCCGATAATACATTCGCCTTGCCCGGATGGTAGAGAATAGAGAGATCGTAATCCTTCAGGAGCTCAATCTAATGACACTGCCTCGAATTAAGGTCCCTCTGGCTCATAATGTTCTGAAGTCTCTTGTGATCAACTTAGATCGCACAACGAACTCCGTACAGGTAGTGTCTCCAAATCGTTAGTGTAAAAACTACCGCCGCCAACTCCAAGTCATAGGTGGGATAGTTGCGCTCATGTAGCTTAGGCTGCCTCGACGCATAAGTTATGACCTGGACTCGCTGCAACAATACAAAACCCAAATAAACGCTGGATGTGTCACAATATACTGTGAAGCCCTTGCCTTCAACTAGAAGAGTCAAAATGTAAGTTGTTGTAAGCAACTATTTGAGCCTCTGGAAGCTCAAATCATACTCCTTCGACCACAAAAAAAGGACAATGTTGTGAGTCTAGCGAGTCAAAGGTGCTGCAATGGTGGAGAATCCATCAACGAAGCGTCTATAGTAACTCGCTTACCCGACGTTGCTACAAACCTCAATAACAAAAGCGTGTCTGTCCCCATAACGGATAGTCTCAATCTTCGCTGGATCAACAATACATTGAACTTGCAAATTTTTTTCTTACTAATAATAACCATACATTAAAATAATGGAAAGATTGGTTCTTAAAAAAATTAGCAATAATATTCCAACATGAATTTGATTATTTGTCATTATCACATAACTCAAAAACCTCTAATTAATGAATTATTCACGAAATAATAAATCATCGGTTCTTTAATCAACACTAAAAGGAAAATATAGAAGAAACTAAGAATATATATACTAAGGCATTTCGTAATAAAAAGAAACATTTAAGTTGCATAGATTATACAATTGTGATATAGTAGTATGTCTTAGGAGAAAATTCAAAAAAAAAAGTTCCTACTAGAATTTGTTGTTATCGTGTTCCTCAATAGAGTGAAAAAATATTATCTAAGTGGAAATTTTTAAAGAATTCTATTACATTCTGGTTGATCTTCAAAATATTGAAACTTCACAAAGAACCAAGTGCAATGATTATGTATCACCGAGTCAGATAAAAGTTCATGTATTATGTCGTTTCAAATGAAGATCTATTTGACTCAAGGGTCAAGTCAATGTAGAAAGAAAAATACAAATAAATAAAAACTGCTAATCCATGCAAAAACAATGACACCGATCTTACTCTTCCTAAAAAAACAATGTCATTAGTTTGACAAATAGCATGTAATATTTGCTAATGTTGTTAGTTTAGACTAGTTTATTTATTATTGATATTTAAACAATCACAACATCACTCATAATTGAAGTATTTGTAATCTTCAACAACAATAATTTATAATGGTAAATAGGGAAGATTATTAATTTTTTCCTTGAACTTCTAAAACAATTCATTTTACTTGTAATCTTTTTTGTGCGTCCCCAAAAAGAATCATTATCTAAAAAGGTAACTTGACTAAAATATCCTTATTTTGATCTCAATTTAATATTAGTACTCTTTTTCTCACCACGTTAATCTCTCTCCACAATACTTTAAGTGTGTTTTCTAAAAGAGTTGATGGTAAAAAATACACTTTTAATATTTCGATTTTTTTGTTTCCATATGTGTATTTAATTCTAGTGGTAAACTATGAAAAAATAATTATCTTTTCTTGATATGTTAAAAGTAACAAACAAATCTGAAAACATATTTTGCAAATAGTGGACAAGCAAAAGTGAACGGGAAAAACATCTTTTAAAAGATCGCGAGAGATAATTTAAGATTGAGTGAGTATTATTGGAGGATCAAATACGAAACAATCCACAATAGATTTAGTACAATTTGGGGGAAATTCACTAAACGGGTAAAAACGTGTAGGAAACCTAAAAATCTTCCATTATTAGTGTAAGTTTTGGGTTTGGGTCGCCCATGTGGATCGTCCCGACCCGATCCAACCCAAGATTATTTTTTCAGAAAAAAAGAAGAAGAAGATAAATATTAATTTAAAAAGGGGTGGGAACAGTTACCTGTTCCAACGTTAATACACTCTCATTTTTAAATTAAGTTAATTTTTTTTCTTTTGTTTCATTTTAACGCTTCAGAAAAGTGAAATAAGAAGAACAACAAAAAAAACTCAAAAAGACTTAGGTTAAAGACACAACAAAAGGCATTTAGTTTGTGAAACACTGTCTTTGTTTCCTAGTGATTCGAAGAAAGGATTTGGAGAAATACTTCAAGTTCGTGATTTAATCCGCTGCAATAAGGTACACAAATCTTAAATTGTATCTTGTTTACATACAAAGTTTACATTGGCATCAGAGCCAGGCTAATTACTCCATTATTTGGATAGTAAATCTTTGAAGTGAAACACTGATTATTGTTTGCGTGTATATAAAAAAATATCAGTGTGTAATCTGTTGCTTTTTCTTGTGAATGGTTTTAGTAGATACTAACCTGATATAAACTGACAAGATTATGCTGAACATAAAATGGAATCTCATGTTTTATGTTTTCTAATCTGAGATCGAAAGTACCACATGATCACCTTGAATTCAATCAGGAATTTAAAAATTTCTTATATTTTTCCTTTAAGATATATCATGAGTATAAATATGAGAAGAAAATAATGAGCGTATGATATCTTGAATGCTATAAATTTATGAAGAGAATAATGAAAATAGGGTGATATTTATTTTGTTGAGATTCTTTTTTTGAGTTTTAGTATAATTAGAAGACTCTTTCTCTCTCTTCATTTATTAAAAGTGAATAAGTTTGTTTTGTTAGTTTTCCTTTTTAGTCGTGTGAATGATGGGAATTTTCTTTTCTTTTTTAATTTTTTAATTTTTTATGTTTTTTGTCTTTTCTTAGCAAGGATTAAAAAGTAAATAAGGAGGGTCCCACATATAAAAATAAGGAAAAGGAAAAACCTGTCAAAACAGGACAATTATTTTTCTTCTTTCTTCAGTCAAGAAAAAAAATTAAAAAAAAGGTACACATATTTTATTTTAAAAATGTTTTTTTTTTCCTTTGGAATCATAAAGGGTGATTTTCTTTGAAAAGGAAGAATAAGACCATTTTATATTGATAAAGTATTTATTTTATTTACTTTAACATAAGTTTATTCAAATGGTCAAATCAGATTGAGGGTGACTTTGTTTTTTATTTTTTCCCATGAGTTATCTTCTTAATTTAATAAAGAAAAATGACCAATTATTTTGACAAAATTAAGATTTTAATTATGAGTATTAAATTTGTCTTGATAAATTCGCTTAGTTCTTAAGTTCCTTAAACAATTTCTTGTCTTCTACGAGAAATTTGTGACATATGTTGTCGCATTAAATGGTATTAACCATATTTCCGTTTTATTTCCATTTCAGATATGGCTGAACGGGAACATGCTCAAATTACTCAAAATGGGAGTTTTCAAAGTCGAGCAAAGAGACAAGGTAGGAGAGCAAGCCGCAGTAAGACGTGTTCCTGAGGGCGTGAATGTAACAACCCTAAAAATGAATAAGATAAGAAATGCTTAAGGTGTCAAGAATGCTTGCGATTAGACCAAGGTTCAACGGATTGATGCGCGTAAACCAGACGTCAGAACCCTTACTACGGCCAAACCAACTAACTTGGGGAGTTAGTTGAGCTTGGAAAGGTTGGAACCAACCATGTATGGCTCTCAAAAACGAAGATTTAATCGAAGGAGTCTTTACCGGACTTAAAAAGAAGAAATCTTAAGTTTTGAGGGTCCAGGGGTAAAATGGTCTTTTCCAGGCCAAGGGTAATATCGTAATTACCCTAAGGAATTAATTAATTAATTAATTAATTAAATTAAAGAATCGGTTAGGGTCGGGTCGACCCGAAATGATCCGTTTCGCGGTGGTCACTCCACCCGGGTTCGAGCCCCAACGGAAGCATCGAATTGGTGATTTAATTATTGTTTAAAATCTGATTTCGTAAGGGCAAAATGGTCCTTTCACGTATTAGCTAAAATAAATCAGATTTTATTAATTTAATTAAACCCTATTTGACTAAGTCTTGAATTTGACTCCTAAACCTATGGTAACACTCTCCTATCACGTTTATCTCTCACTCACACGTTCAAACTTCACGACTTCTCCTTGCCAAAAACAACTTCAAGAACAGAACAAATATTGAAGTTCTTCACACTTGAAGAACAAACAGGAAAAAGTCTAAGAAAACAAAATAACCAAAAACGTTAAGGCAAAGGGGAGATTTCCGTCGAGTGGTGGTGAAACTTTCGGTGAGTTGGACGTGGTTTTGGAGAAAGGTTTGGGCAGCAACTTCAACGTTTGAACAATCAAATAAGGTATGGGTTTCTTCTCTCTTGGTCCCTTTCCCAAGAGACCCCTTAAGCTTCAGTTATTCAGTCCGAAAACTAGGGTTGTTTCCCCGTTGCATGTCCCTGTCACTAGCTCCCAATGATGCGTATGTTGGGTATGATTGCTGGTAGATTTAGGTATATGTGATTTTTTTGTGCTGAATGTGAATATATTTGGGTACGTGAAATCATGAAAATGACAACCCATGTGTGTTCGAAGTTATGTGCAATTGTGTGCAAATTTGTGACTGTGACTAGGGCCTCGGCTTAGGCTTTATTTCGTGAAGTTTTTGGTTGTTGTTTACGTGCATAAACATATGTAAATCGTGATGTTCATTGTAATGAAATGTGGCTGACTTGAGTGACAATCTTTTAGCCAAACGAACCTATGAAAGATGCACCTAAAGATGTGTTGAAATGGTCTACGAATTACCTTAGGAGTTCAAGTGAAAACGCTGATAAAAATGAACTGAAAAATGACCAAAAATTTCCAGCAACAATGCAATGTTAATTTAGACTAAATTTTAATGAAGAAATCTGGAAATTTAATGAATTTTAAAGGGGTGAGGCCACCAGGATTCGAACCCGTGACCTCACCCGAGTGACAGTTGTAATTCGCGAAAAAATAAAAGAAAAGGGGGCTGGGGGGAATCGAAATCGGGTCCACTGGTTAGGAAGGGAGAGAACAATAATTAAATAAATAAATGGGAGGCGTGGGAATCGAACCCACGACCTCCAGGCTGCGAATGAGAGAAGAAAAAAATTAAAGAAAAGAAAATGTGAGGCGTGGGAATCGAACCCACGACCTCAGGGCTAGAAAGGAGAATGGCGGAATTAATTAAGAAAATAAAATGAGGCTGTGGGGGCTCGATCCCACAACCTCACTGCCAAAACGCCTAGCTTAGTGGATTTTAATTAAAAATAAAAATAGGAGGCTGTGGGGGTTCGAACCCACAACCTCACAGCCCCTAGCGAGTTTAAAATTAAAATAAGGAGGCTGTGGGGGTTCGAACCCACAACCTCCCAATTCCCAGCGAAAATAAAGAGTGAAATATAAGAGGCTGTGGGGGTTTGATCCCACAACCTCTTGGTCTAGGCGAAATGGGACAATAAGATTTTAAGGAAAAATAAAAAGGGGTTGTGGGGGTTCGAACCCACAACCCTTCGGCCAAACTAAGAGGAAAACCCAAGGAGAAAAATAAAGATAGAATGTTGATGTTGGGGTTCGATCTAGAGTCCCAATGTCATGAAGATTAAAAATAAAATCAATGAAAATTTGTAAATGTTGTCCAAGTGATTCGAACTTGGGTTCCCTTACCCAATTTTCCGTATTGATACATAAGTCATACGTGAATTAAATGTTCAAGAATAATGCCACCTACTTAGATCAAAATCAAGATCTTGGCAGATATACAAGATACGTAAGTCTTGTACTACATAATCTTAGGAATGTATGAGTCACTTAACGAACTATGAATGAAGCCTCATGGCTTGTATGTATAGACCCATAAGTCTAGCATACGTTTAAAAATGAGTGAACCTAAGATGTATGTAATGAAATGAAGTAACCCTAGAATGGGGTAAGTACGAGTGTAAAACACACTAAATGACCAAGTGCATTGGCATACGATGAAACGATTATTATGTAATGAAATGACGAAACCCTAAAAGGTTAAGTAAGAGTATGAAACACACGAATGGCCAAGTAATTGGCATATGATGAAATGAACATTCACGTAGAGTGGGGTGAGTAATTATGAAGAGCAAATGTGCTAATGTTAATGAATGTGGTGACAACATGATATGAGGCTAATGTAGAAGATGAGAGCAATCTCAAATGAGCCTAAGTAAATGTTACCAAAACGTACTCACCCATGAGAGTGTAAAGTTAATGAAGAGACCAGTCTCTATGAACACTCCAATGAAAGTATTGAGATTAACACACTTAATACTAATGATGAGATGAGAAATCATCTAATGAGATATGATGTCCTCATACTAGAAGCCAACTTCCATGACGTATGAGATGAATGTAATGGAATTTTATACTGAGCACCGATAGGCTAGCTATGAGCGGTGATGCCTTCTTTCGGGAAGGGCGGAGGTTCACGTAACTCTCATGAGATGAGACTGTCCGGCTTGCCGGGTATGGGTCTCCTTATATCTCCTGGTCTTCGAACCTATACTGCCAATATAGGGATCTGGCGGGGTTAAATTCCCATGTACGCTAGCATGTTTTGGGTCACTTTGGCCGGTGATTCCACCTCTTTTCGGTGTGGGGGAGACACTGATTTCATGATGCTCACATGATCTATGTCGGTTAAAGTTAAAGTTCCCAATGAATGAATGAGGCCAGCCTCAAATGAAGCACATATGAAATGAATGATACCAAAGGTGTTAGGATAGGATAATCAAGAGGTGAGCTAGACTCAAGTAATGACACTAGGTTATTCTTGATCATTGCACAGCAAACCCGATGAAAGTCTTAAACTACATCCTAGGTATAGCTGGTGTTCACACTAGCCTATGAACGAAATGAAATGAAGTACGTATGAATGAATGAAGCAGACTCTGTGTTTGCTAATGAAGACTCCCTAGTTGAGGTCCCATATGTTGAGCCCTATTTTGGAAAGTCTTAATGCCAAGTCCATGATTCCAAGGTCTCATGGCATATGAATGAATGTTATAAAAATGTTATGTGCTGTATGCTATATGATATGTGCTATGTGTAAGATGTTATGTGCTGTGTGCAATATGATAAGTATGATGATGCATGTTACTCTCATGGCATGACTTTCCTAATCCAAATTTGGAAAGTTCACTAACTTTCCTAATCCCATTTGGCAGTCCCTGACTTGACTTTCTATAATCATGTTGTTAGGAAAGAGCTATCCTTTCTCATGCATGTCCTTGGTGTGTGCTTGCATATACCCATACTTAGTACAAGTGTGTACTAACCCTATACAACTCTACAATTTTAGGTGCAGGTACAGGTGGACGCTAGAGCTACAGGTTGACGCTGAAGCTATCCGGACGTCGAGCATTCATCCGGACTTGGTAGGCCCTCATGCTTTCGAGGATGCTGCCATTTATATTCTAGCTTAGTTTTAGAGTGAGCTAGTGGAGCATGTTCCACTAGCGTTTCTTTCCTATTTTATTCAGACATTGTATTGGTGCCATTTTGGCAAGTACATCTTTATTGCTATATTAAACTATTTCTTTCATTTGATGATCTTAATATTAGATGGTTGATGGTGAACAATTACGTATTAATGAGAATGTTTAATAAGTATGTTAAGAATCAAAAAGTTTCAAATTTTCCGCTAAAATTAACCTAGATGAAGTAAGTATGACGTATGTAGGCTTGTCTGCGACCTCTGAAGGTCACGACGCCGGTCTCGTCTGGGGTCTAGATTCCGGTCGTGACAAAGTTGGTATCAGAGCACTAGGTTAAATTCCGAAATAATGAGTTCACATCAACCACATTGAGTAGTTTCTAAGTCATGGTAGTGAAGTGCACCACTATCCTGAATTAGAGACTGCATGATGCGTAGGAAAATTTCCCTTCTTCTGATCTTATCGTGCTTTTCCTAATGTCTAATTTCTTGGTGTTATGAGCGTGTCTAACATCAATCTTTGTTGTTTTCAGAGAATGAATACTAGGAGAACCATTGGTCAGAGGAGAGGAGGTGCAGCTGCTGGGGCAATCAGGTTCCACCCCAGGCTCCAGCTGAAGGAGTGGCTATGCCAGTTAACCCAGCTGGGTTGACTGATGCTGAGGTGAGGGCATCTCTGGCCCAGATGGCACATGCCATTACTATGCAGGCCCAGGCTATGACTGTCCAGGTCAACCGGCAGGATGTTCAGAGGGAGAACCCACCGGTTCGTAGCATGGCTGACAGGCTGAGAGACTTCACGAGGATGAATCCTCCTATTTTCACAGGGTCTAAGACATCAGAGGACCCCAGGAGTTTGTGGACGAGGTTCATAAGATTCTGGTGGCTATGGGGGCCACAGATACTTAGAAGGCTGAGCTGGATTCCTATCAGCTCAAGGATGTTGCACAGACTTGGTGCAAGATGTGGCAGGATAGCCGAGCTTTGGGCGGAGTTCCTGTCACTTGGGAGCTGTTTAAGACAGCCTTTCTGGAGAGATTCTTTCCCAGAGAGATGAGGGAAGCAAAGGTTGAGGAGTTTATCAACCTTAAGCAGGGATCTACGACAGACAAGGAGTATTCCCTGAAGTTTGTTAAACTATCCAGGTATGCTACTTTCCTTAGTATCTAACAACAGGGATGAGATGAGTACTGACGTTTGTTAAATTATCCAGGTATGCTACTTCCCTTGTGTCTAACAGCAGGGATGAGATGAGCAGGTTCCTCACAGGAATCAATGGAGATCTGGAGGAGGAGTGTCGGTCTGCGATGCTCCATGATAATATGGACCTCTCCAGGTTGATGGTGCATGTCCAGCAGGTAGAGGACAGCCGCAAAAAGAGGGGTATTCGTGATGCTAGGAGGCCTAAGCCTCAAGATCAGGCAGGTCCCAGCCATGGAGGCCACAGAAACAATTTTGGCGTCCGTGAGCAGCCCAGGTTCAAGAAGGGGCAACAGAGTTCTGGGAACTCTAACTCTCAGAGGAGTACAACACCTAGAGGAGGCAGACCTGAGCCCAAGAAGGGCAATGGAGGTGAGATGCAGCGTCCTAAAAAGAACTGTGCTAAGTGTGGCCGTGCTCACAGTGGAGAGTGCAGACAGGGCACTAATGCCTGCTTCGGTTGCGGTAAGAGTGGGCACATGGTTAGAGACTGCCCACAGAACAGAGGTCAGGCTGGAGGTAATGCTCAGCCTAGGCCTAATCCACAGGGTGCAGCAGCAGCCGAGCCTCCTAAGAGGAACAGGTTCTATGCCCTGAAGGGCAGGGAGGAGCAGGAGAAGTCCGCTGATGTGGTCACAGGTATGCTGCAAGTATTCTCAACTTCTGTTTATGCTTTACTTGATCCAGGGTCTACGCTTTCCTTTGTAACTCCTTTGCTTGCTCTCACTTTTGAGATATTGCCTGAAGTTCTGCATGATCCTATAGTGGTTAGTACACCTTTAGGAGAAAATGTAAGAACTGATAGAGTATACAAGGATTGCCCAATAGTTGTAAGTGGTAAGACTATGTGTGCAGACTTGGTTGAGTTACCCATGCATGATTTTGATGTTATTCTTGGCATGGACTGGCTTCACAGTTGTTATGCTTGCTTGGACTGTCGTAGTAGAGTGGTGAGATTTCGTTTCCCTGATGAAGAGGAGCTAGTCTGGGAGGGGTACAACTCGAGTCGTCTAACCTCTTGATTTCGAACCTTAAGGCCAATAAAATGATGTCCAAGGGGTTATTGTGTCATCTTGTGAGTGTTAATGATTTAGATCATGACATTCCTTCCATAGACTCAGTGCCTGTAGTGAATGAGTTCCTAGATGTATTTCCTGATGATTTGCCTGGAGTCCCTCCCCTCGAGAGATTGATTTTGGTATCGACTTAGAACCCGATACTAAACCAATTTCAATTCCTCCTTACAGAATGGCTCCAGCTGAACTCAAAGAGTTGAAGCTGCAGTTAAAAGATCTCACTGACAAGGGTTTCATTCAGCCGAGCATATCCCCTTGGGGCGCTCCAGTGTTGTTTGTGAAAAAGAAAGATGGAACCCTTAGAATGTGTATCGATTATCGGCAGCTCAACAAAGTCACTATAAAGAATAAGTATCCACTTCCCAGAATAGATGATTTGTTCGATCAGCTCCAAGGGTCTAGTTTCTTCTCTAAGATTGATCTTCGTTCAGGGTATCATCAGCTTAGGGTTAGGGATGGAGATATCCCAAAGACAGCCTTTCGTACCCGTTATGGTCACTATGAGTTCTTAGTCATGTCATTTGGTCTTACGAATGCACCTGCTGCATTTATGGACCTCATGAACCGAGTCTTCCGTGAATACCTTGACTCTTTCGTCATAGTATTCATTGATGACATTCTCATCTACTCTAGGACCAAGGAAGAGCATGAACAACATTTGAGACTAACCTTGCAGGTACTTAGACAACATCAGTTGTATGCCAAATTCAGCAAGTGTGAATTTTGGCTTAGATCAGTGACCTTCCTGGGTCATGTTGTGTCCGATCAGGGCGTGGAGGTGGATCCCAGGAAGACTGAGGCTGTGAAGAACTGGCCAAAGCCTCTTACTCCCACTGACATCCGTAGCTTTTTGGGATTGGCTGGTTACTACCGCAGGTTTGTGGAGGGCTTTTCTTCCATTGCTGCCCCATTGACAGCTTTGACTAAGAAGAAAGCCAAGTTTGAATGGACGGAGACTTGTGAGAGGAGTTTCCAGGAGCTCAAGGACAGACTCACTTCAGCCCCGGTGCTTACTTTGCCTAAGTGTGGTGAGAATTACACTGTTTACTGTGATGCATCTAGGGTTGGTTTGGGTTGTGTTCTTATGCAGGTTGGTAAGGTGATAGCCTATGCGTCCAGACAACTCAAGGTTCATGAGAAGAATTATCCCACTCATGACCTGGAGTTGGCAGCTGTGGTGTTTGCACTGAAGCTGTGGAGGCACTACTTGTATGGAGTGCATGTGGATGTATTCACAGACCACAAGAGTCTCCAGTACGTGTTCACACAGAGAGAGTTGAATCTACGTCAGCGGAGATGGTTGGAGCTGTTGAAGGATTATGACATGAATGTTCACTACCATCCAGGTAAGGCTAATGTTGTAGCTGATGCTTTGAGCAGGATGAGCATGGGAAGTACAACCCACGTTGAGGATGAGAAGAAGGAGTTGGTGAAAGATGTACACAGACTGGCCAGACTGGGTGTGCGATTGGTTGACTCTACTAGTGGGGATGTTTCAGTTCATCCTAGTTCTGAATCATCCTTGGTAGTTGAAGTCAAGCAGGGTCAGCATCTTGATCCTGTGTTGATGGAGCTGAAGGACTCAGTGCTGATGAAGATGAATGAGTCTTTCGCTTTGGGAGGTGATGGCATACTTAGGTATCAGGACAGGCTGTGTGTACCAGATGTGGATGATTTGCGGACCAGGATTGTTGCAGAGGCCCATGGTTCCAGATATTCCATACATCCAGGTTCCACCAAGATGTATCATGATCTTAAGCAGATTTATTGGTGGGATGGCATGAAGAAGGACATTGCAGAATATGTGGCCAAGTGTCCTAATTGTCAGCAGGTTAAGGCAGAGCATCTTAAGCCTGGCGGTCTGACTCAGATTATTGAGGTTCCGACTTGGAAGTGGGAGGCCATTAATATGGACTTCGTGGTTGGTCTTCGAGGACTAGGAGGCAGCATGACTCCATATGGGTTATTGTGGACAGATTGACTAAGTCTGCCCACTTTATCCCTGTGAAGTCTACTTACAGAGCCGAGGATTATGCGAGACTCTACATTGATGAGATTGTGAGATGGCATGGGATTCCTTTGTCTATCATTTCAGATAGAGGAGCTCATTTACTTCACATTTCTGGAGATCTTTCCAGAAGAGCTTGGGCACGCAGGTAAAGCTTAGTACTGCCTTTCATCCTCAGACTGATGGGCAGGCAGAGCGCACCATTCAGACATTGGAGGACATGTTGAGAGCGTGTGTGATTGACTTCAGAGGTAGCTGGGATGACCATCTGCCTTGATAGAGTTCTCGTATAATAATAGCTATCACTCCAGCATTGGGATGGCACCGTTTGAGGCACTGTATGGTAGGAGGTGTAGATCTCCAGTTGGGTGGTTCGAGGTTGGAGAGTCATCCATTTTGGGTCCAGAGATCATTCATGAGGCCTTAGAGAAGGTCAGAGTGATTAGGGACAGGTTGGCTACTGCTTACAGTCGGCAGAAGTCATATGCAGATAACAGAAAACGGCCCTTAGAGTTTGATGTTGGTGACCAGGTCTATCTGAAGATATCACCTATGAAGGGGGTGATGAGGTTTGGCAGGAAGGGGAAGTTGAGTCCGAGGTATGTTGGGCCATATGAGATTCTACAGCGTGTGGGTGAGGTGGCCTATGAGTTAGCATTGCCTGCGGAGCTAGCTTCTGTCCATCCAGTCTTTCATGTATCCATGTTAAAGAAGTGCCTAGGTGATCCAGCATCGATTCTACCTGTGGAAGGTTTGGGGGTCGAGGAAGACTTGTCCTATGAGGAGGTACCTGTTGAGATCTTAGACAGACAGATCAAGCGGCTGAGGAACAAGGAGATTGCCACAGTGAAGGTATTGTGGAGAAATCATCTTGTTGAGGGTGCTACATGGGAGGCTGAGGCCGACATGAGATCCCGCTACCCTCATCTTTTCAGCTCTTGAGGTTAGACTTCCTACTCTTAAGTCTATGTTTCCTTATCTCTCCATATTTTGTTGCTATTGCTTGACTGTGCATAGTGATTATGTTATGATCTGACTGGCATTACGATATATAGTGGTAGTGTCATTCGGGGACGAATGTTCCTAAGGGGGGATAATGTAACAACCCTAAAAATGAATAAGATAAGAAATGCTTAAGTGTCAAGAATGCTTGCGATTAGACCAAGGTTCACACGGATTGATGCGCGTAGAACCAGACCTCAGAACCCTTACTACGGCCAAGCCAACTAACTTGGGGAGTTAGTTGAGCTTGGAAAGGTTGGAACCAACCATGTAGGGCTCTCGAAAACGAAGATTTAATCGAAGGAGTCTTTACCGGACTTAAAAAGAAGAAATCTTAAGTTTTGAGGGTCCAGGGGTAAAATGGTCTTTTCCAGGCCAAGGTAATATCGTAATTACCCTAAGGAATTAATTAATTAATTAATTAATTTAATTAAAGAACCGGTTAGGGTCGGGTCGACCCGAAATGATCCATTTCGCGGTGGTCACTCCACCCGGGTTCGAGCCCCAACGGAAGCATCGAATTGGTGATTTAATTATTGTTTAAAATCTGATTTCGTAAGGGCAAAATGGTCCTTTCACGTATTAGCTAAAATAAATCAGATTTTATTAATTTAATTAAATCCTATTTGACTAAGTCTTGAATTAGACTCCTAAACCTATGGTAACACTCTCCTATCACGTTTATCTCTCACTCACATGTTCAAACTTCACGACTTCTCTCTGCCAAAAACAACTTCAAGAACAGAACAAATATTGAAGTTCTTCACACTTGAAGAACAAACACGAAAAGTCTAAGAAAACAAAATAACCAAAAACGTTAAGGCAAAGGGGAGATTTTCGTCGAGTGGTGGTGAAACTTTCGGTGAGTTGGACGTGGTTTTGGGAAAAGGTTTGGGCAGCAACTTCAACGTTTGAACAATCAAATAAGGTATGGGTTTCTTCTCTCTTGGTCCATTTCCCAAGAGACCCCTTAAGCTTTAGTTATTCAGTCTGAAAACTAGGGTTGTTTCCCCGTTGCATGTCCCTGTCACTAGCTCCCAATGATGCGTAGGTTGGGTATGATTGCTGGTAGATTTAGGTATATGTGATGTTTTTGTGCTGAATGTGAATATATTTGTGTACGTGAAATCATGAAAATGACAACCCATGTGTGTTCGAAGTTATGTGCAATTGTGTGCAAATTTGTGACTGTGACTAGGGCCTCGGCTTAGGCTTCATTTCGTGAAGTTTTTGGTTGTTGTTTACGTGCATAAACATATGTAAATCGTGATGTTCATTGTAATGAAATGTGGCTGATTTGAGTGACAATCTTTTAGCCAAACAAACCTATGAAAGATACACCTAAAGATGTGTTGAAATGGTCTACGAATTACCTTAGGAGTTCAAGTGAAAACGCTGATAAAAATGAACTGAAAAATGACCAAAAATTTCCAGCAACAATGCAATGTTAATTTAGACTAAATTTTAATGAAGAAATCTGGAAATTTAATGAATTTTAAAGGGGTGAGGCCACCAGGATTCGAACCCGTGACCTCACCCGAGTGACAGTTGTAATTCGCAAAAAAAGAAAAGAAAAGGGGGCTGGGGGGAATCGAAATCGGGTCCACTAGTTGGGAAAGGAGAGAAAAATAATTAAATAAATAAATGGGAGGCGTGGGAATCGAACCCACGACCTCCAGGCTGCGAATGAGAGAAGAAAAAAATTAAAGAAAAGAAAATGTGAGTCGTGGGAATCGAACCCACGACCTCAGCGCTAGAAAGGAGAATGGCAGAATTAATTAAGAAAATAAAGTGAGGCTGTGGGGGCTCGATCCTACAACCTCACTGCCAAAACGCCTAGCTTAGTGGATTTTAATTAAAAATAAAAATAGGAGGCTCTGGGGGTTCGAACCCACAACCTCATAGCCCCTAGCAAATTTAAAATTAAAATAAGGAGGCTGTGGGGGTTCGAACCCACAACCTCCCAATTCCCAGCGAAAATAAAGAGTGAAATATAAGAGGCTGTGGGGGTTTGATCCCACAACCTCTTGGTCTAGGCGAAATGGGACAATAAAATTTTAAGGAAAAAATAAAAAGGGGTTGTGGGGGTTCGAACCCACAACCCTTCGGCCAAACTAAGAGGAAAACCCAAGGAGAAAAATAAAGATAGAATGTTGATGTTGGGGTTCGATCTAGAGTCCCAATGTCATGAAGATTAAAATAAAATCAATGAAAATTTGTAAATGTTGTCCAAGTGATTCGAACTTGGGTTCCCTTGCCCAATTTTCCGTATTGATACATAAGTCATACGTGAATTAAATGTTCAAGAATAATGCCACCTACTTAGATCAAAATCAAGATCTTGGCACTTATACAAGATACATAAGTCTTGTACTGCATAATCTTAGGAATGTATGAGTCACTTAACGAACTATGAATGAAGCCTCATGGCTTGTATGTATAGACCCATAAGTCTAGCATACGTTTAAAAATGAGTGAACCTAAGATGTATGTAATGAAATGAAGTAACCCTAGAATGGGGTAAGTACGAGTGTAAAACACACTAAATGACCAAGTGCATTGGCATACGATGAAATGATTATTATGTAATGAAATGACGAAACCCTAGAAGGGTTAAGTAAGAGTATGAAACACACGAATGGCCAAGTAATTGGCATATGATGAAATGAACATTCACGTAGAGTGGGGTGAGTAATTATGAAGAGCAAATGTGCTAATGTTAATGAATGTGGTGACAACATGATATGAGGCTAATGTAGAAGATGAGAGCAATCTCAAATGAGCCTAAGTAAATGTTACCAAAACGTACTCACCCATGAGAGTGTAAAGTTAATGAAGAGACCAGTCTCTATGAACACTCTAATGAAAGTATTGATTAACACACTTAATACTAATGATGAGATGAAATCATCTAATGAGCTATGATGTCCTCATACTAGAAGCCAACTTCCATGACGTATGAGATGAATGTAATGGAACTTTATACTGAGCACCGATAGGCTAGCTATGAGCGGTGATGCCTTCTTTCGGGAAGGGCGGAGGTTCACGTAACTCTCATGAGATGAGACTGTCCGGCTTGCCGGGTATGGGTCTTTATATCTCCTGGTCTTCGAACCTATACTGCCAATATAGGGATCTGGCGGGGTTAAATTCCCATGTACGCTAGCATGTTTTGGGTCACTTTGACCGGTGATTCCACCTTTTTTTGGTGTAGGGGAGACACTGGATTTTATGATGCTCACATGATCTATGTCGGTTAAAATTAAAGTTCCCAATGAATGAATGAGGCCAGCCTCAAATGAAACACATAATGAAATGAATGATACCAAAGGTGTTAGGATAGGATAATCAAGAGGTGAGCTAGACTCAAGTAATGACCCTAGGTTATTCTTGATCATTGCACAGCAAACCCAATGAAAGTCTTAAACAACATCCTAGGTATAGTTTGTGTTCACACTGGCCTATGAACGAAAATGAAATGAAGTACGTATGAATGAATGAAGCAGACTCTGTGTTTGCTAATGAAGACTCCCTAGTTGAGGTCCCATATGTTGAGCCCTTATTTTGGAAAGTCTTAATGCCAAGTCCATGATTCCAAGGTCTCATGGCATATGAATGAATGTTATAAAAGATGTTATGTGTTGTATGCTATATGATATGTGCTATGTGTAAGATGTTATGTGCTGTGTGCAATATGATAAGTATGATGATGCATGTTACTCTCATGGCATGACTTTCCTAATCCAAATTTGGAAAGTTCACTAACTTTCCTAATCCCATTTTGGCAGGTCCACTGACTTGACTTTCTATAATCATGTTTTTAGGAAAGATCTATCCTTTATCATGCATGTCCTTGGTGTGTGCTTGCATATACCC
>JAJJBR010001294.1:0-34793 GCA_022817965.1 Solanum lycopersicoides
AGGATTTGTACCACCTGATTAAGAAGGCTGTTGCCATTAGGAAGCATTTGGAGAGGAACAGGAAGGATAAAGATTCCAAGTTCCGTTTGATTTTGGTGGAGAGCAGGATCCATCGCCTTGCTCGCTATTACAAGAAAACAAAAAAGCTCCCACCTGTCTGGAAATAGTAAGATTACTTGCTACTCTATCTTGTATATAGTTTTTTGCATTACTTTGAATATCTTAGTGTGCTATCGTGTTGCATTTACCGCACTGCAGATAGTGTGCATTGTCAATTCCGTTAAGATTGCTGGAGTAGTTTGGTTTCACTGTGTTAAACATAGGTTTTCTTATTTAATTTTAGTGAACTGATGACCCCGAAAGATCAGTAGCAAGAAATAGTTTGTTAATGTTAAAGTGAGCCACACTGGTTGAATGAATGAGTTGTTGGCTGCTCATATGGTCATTAGGTAATCACTTTGTGAGTTAGCTTCGTTTTGGGGAAGGGTTAAGCCCAAACTTCTTCCCACCCCCACCCCTATTCTTTGTTTGCCCAATGCTTAGCCTCCATGGCCTATGTGTACGCTAAAGAATGGGTTGTTGGGTTGTCACCCCACATCATGAGTTTGCTTTTCGAATTGAGCTAGGCATAAGATTATTTCCTTACAATTTAACAAGTTAGCTAAAATCTTTCTAATATTTAGGATTATTGTCTGTGATAGGTTTATACTGTTTTTGATTGTGATGTCCGTCTTAATTGAGCAAAATGAATTGTGAGGATTCATTTGCTAACCTCCAACTTGCTTTGGATCGAGACATGGTTGTCAGTTATTGTTTGCTTCCCTCTCTTGATATATGCTCCATTGTAAATGAAATTTCCTGGTTTATGTATAGCTATCTTTGAAGTTGTAATTAAACCCACCGTTCCTTGACACCTTGTTTTACTCTCTAGTTTAACTTTGGTATCATTTTATATCTAAATTGTGTTTGGTGCATATTATTGAAAAATGCACCAAGAAAACTACTAAACTGTTTAAGGAGAAGTTGTGAATCGTGAAGAAATAGTTGTTTCCAGGTTTTGGTATATATTTTCCTTAAGTACAGCAAAGTTTTATTTCATACCGTAGTACTCTGGTTTGTTTGTAGTGGAATACTTATATACTGGGACACACAGCATATAATCCGTTGAAATTGATTCTTCAAACTGTTCCTTGTATGCTTTTCTAAATGTTTTTGGTGATTTTCTTACGTGGTTCTGTTCCTGGGTCTTCGGTCTACTTGTAAGAGTTTAGCATGTTATGTGTGGATTAGGTGCACGTTATGGGTATTGACCTTGCCCCAAACTAAAACCTTGTATTTAATGGAGAAAGAAGGATGGCTCATTATTATCCATTTGAGTTTTGAGCATTATTCTCGGTTTAAAACAATCTTACAAGTTACATGGTTCTAAAACCAACATGTGCTGTAATTTCCTTTTTTTCTGTTGTTTTTACTACTTTCCTGGTTTAAAAGCAAGGTGTATAGTAAACCATCTTATTCATTTGCAGCAATTCTTATATAACTTAAGGTTGCTGATTATTTTTATTTCCGCTTATGTGCAGCGAATCTACCACTGCCAGCACACTTGTGGCATAGGGTGAGAGTTGAGCTGGAGTAGCTTTGGCTGATCGCAATATGTAGTTTTCTTGTGTCATGAATTGTTTGCTAAATCCAATTTTGTTTGATTTAATCATGCTACTCAATGGAAGATAGTTTTCTGGATAGTATTTGCTCCTATTTTTACCAAGTGTTAAGCATAGATGCTTTTATTTAGATATTCAAATGAATGACTTGTTTCTCAAGCTTATAGTGGTAACATGAAAAGACAATATCCAACTGCTGTGGCTGCTCTGTAATTTGGATTGTTGAAAATTGTGGTTCAATGCTCATTACTCTTTATGTGCATGGCAGTGAAGTACCAATTTTGAACCTCAAGGGGGTCGTTGTTCTGTGATCATATTCTTGGGATTTTAATCTTTGGACTAAGGTTGAGTTATTTCATGATTAAACTTGGATTAAATTTAGATGTTTCGGTTGATTGATGGTAATTTATTTCTACAACTAAATGCATAATAAATTTTACTCCAAGCTTAATCTTGGAGTAATCCACTTTATTTTGCGCACGAAATGATCCCAAAGAGTAGCAGCATAATAATGAGATTAGAACTTATGAAAAGAAATCATCTAATATTCATGTGAGGCAACACATATTTCATAAAATTAGTAGAAGTTTGGATGCATTGAACCTGAATACATATCAAAATAAAATAAAGTAATGAAGTATAATATTCTCATAAAGTGGATGTGAAAGAAAGAAGTAAAATATACATAAGCTTTACTAATACCCCGGAAATAATGAAAGAATAAAAATATGATTAAAAATAGTTATCTATTAACAAAACTTTTATGCAAACAAGGATTATGTTAGGGATATTGTTGCTTAGTCATAATTTTACACCTAAACAAGCTAAATTAATCTCTTGAGAAGAACAAGCTAAATTAATCTCTTGATCTTCTCATGTAAAGAAAAGAAAAAATAATACTGGTGGCATTGTGAAAATCAATTTTAAAATGTTATTTTGGAAGAAATTTTTTAAAATAACCAAGGTAAGTGTGTTTGAATATTTAAGTAAGTTGAGACCTTACCTTCATTCGCACTATGAAAGTCTATGGTGGCAAGGGGACTTGGTTCGAGACGGGGGCGGATGGGACGGGTTCGGAACAACATTGGTAGGTATTGAGCTGGAAATATGCCTATCCCGGACCAGGAAAATGGGTCAAAAGCGATAGTCCCATCCCGATTCACCTATTTTACGAGATGAAATAGATTGCGGCATGATAAATTTTTTAAAAATATTATTAAATATATAAGTTGTGATTTTTAATAACTTATTTTTAGTTTTAATTTAATTCTTTATAAATGTTAGATTGTTAGACTTTTTTTCGAAGTAAGTTAGCTAAGTAAGAAATAGTTTTTTGAAAGTGTTGGACATTGTAAGTTTGTTAAATTCAATTCATTATAAAGTTAGATTGCTATACTTTCAAATTTTAAAATTTGGATAATGCACAAGTACCCCCTCAACCTATGCCCGAAATCTCAGAGACACACTTATACTATACTAAGGTCCTATTACCCCTTGAACTTATTTTATTAATAATTTTTTACCCCTTTTCGGCCTACGTGGCACTATCTTGTGGGCCCAATGCTGGCTAACCTTTTTTTTTTAAACTAGTGCCACGTAGGCCGAAAAGGGGTAGAAAATTACTTATAAAATAAGTTCAGAGGGGTAATAGGACCTTAGTATAGTATAAGTGTCTCTGGGATTTCGGGCATAGGTTGAGGGGGTACTTGTGTATTTTTCCTTTAAAATTCAAAGAAAGCTAGCTATGTAAGTGATAAATTAAAAGGAGAAAATGGTCTAACCCCCCCCCCCCTTCAAATTTATTACTCCATTTTCAACTTCACACTTATTCTTTACGAGAATTTTATTACCTCATGAACATTTTAAAAGTATAATATATAGCCCCTTAAAAACTCACAACTAGATTTATACAAAAAGGTAAACTGCACGCATCTGCCATGTAATATTACGTTTTTTTTTCCAAAAAAAATCATTTATTCTACAATTTTTCATCTATATTTCCCTCTTTCACTTTCCTTTTCCATTTCTCTCTTATTTTGATCTTGACAAATTGATTTTTCAGATTTGAGGATACATTCTTGATTGCCACCATCTTCTTCAAGCTTCACCGAAGTTATGAACACCCACAAAATTTTGATGCTCTCTATTGAAGCTAGAATTTAACAATGTGGAGCAACTCATTTCGATTATTCGGTCTTTTCCATTAATGAGTTTGTCACTTAAGCATTTCATTGATGAATTCTACTCCATTGAAGGATCTGTAGCTTGATGAGTTTTTCTCCATTAATGACTCTAAAGTTCGATTCTCTTGACTTTCGATTTTAATTTTGAGTTATTGTCAATTTTTCGCACTGATGAGAAGTGAATTTACTGTAAGAAATTTGTGATTTGAGAATGAAAGTTAACTTAATGATGAGAGCTAAGTGAGGGCGGCGACATGTGGTGGAATAGAGCCGTTGTCGTTGCCGGTGTCTTTCGATTTTGATTTTAAATTATTGTCAATTTTACTCACTGATGAGAAGTGAATTTACTATGAGAAATTTGTGATTTAAGAATAAAAGTTAACTTCATGATGAAAGATTGGTGAGGTTGGCGACTTGGTGGTGGAGCAGGCCGACGACCTGGTGGTGGAACAAAGACGATAAAAAGTCGTCAATGTTTCTTTGATGAAGAGAAGAAGAAAAACGATTTAAAAAAATTAAAAGGGAACATAAATATTTTTGAAGAATAAAAAAATTATAATATGAAATTTAAGAAATACTTTTAAAATTATAATTTTAATATTATTTTTACCTTTCACTTGCTACATTTTCTTTGCCACCTCATCATTTAGGGAACAATTAATTATACTTTAAAATAGCATAAGGGGGTAATAGGACCCCGTAATGAATAAGTGTAGTTGAGATTTCGGGTATAGGTTGAAGTTTTTTTTAACCATTTTCTCTTATATAAGTTTTGTAAATTTTAAGTTTGTTAATTTTTCTAAGAGAAAATACATTAAAAAAAATAAGGCGAAGGACAAAAATCACACACTTTTAAGGCAAAATTACCATTTGTCCCTTATAAGTTTATAATTACAAAAATTCCTCAAATTGATATAATAATATAAGCGCCGATACATTAATCTGATGCGCGAGATACATTAATTGTTAAGTAAGATATATTACATTTTATACATGATACACTAATCTGATGCGCGAGATACACAAATCTGATGCACGAGATACATTCATTTGATGCGCTGATACATTAATCTGATGCGTGAAAATGAGGAATTTTGGGAATTTATAAAACTAATAGGGGATAATGGTAAAGGATAATGCACAAGTACCCCCTCAACCTATGCACGAAATCTCAGAGACACACTTATACTATACTAAAGTCCTATACCCCCTCTGAATTTATTTTATAAATAATTTTCTACCCCTTTTGGGCCTACGTGACACTATCTTGTGGACCCAGCGTGTGATGACATTTTTTTTCCAAACTAGTGCCACGTAGGCTGAAAAGGGGTAGAAAATTATTTATAAAATAAGTTCAGGGGGGTAATGAGACCTTAAGATAGTGTAAGTGTGTATCCGAAAATTCGGGCATAGGTGGTGGTGGTGGAGTACTTATGCATTTTCCCTAATGATAATAAGAAAAACTTAAAGGTGGGATTTCTGTCATTTATCCTAAAAAAAAAATTTTAACTTTGTAGTAAAACTTATTTTAGCACTTAAACTACACGAGCGTTTAAATATGCTCCTTAATATTTTTCAAATAATTTAAACCCCTCCTAAGAGGTGACATGACAGAGAAAGTGAGTACACTCTCCTAAAAGCACGTGAAAAGGAGAAAAAAAGATGAATTTTTTTAAAGTCCTACACATGACCTATTTTTTATTGGTCAATATATAACTACTATTGTAAGTATTTATTTTTTGATATACTAACTCTTTAAGAATATGTAAATTTTTTATTATTTAGAGGTTAGTGAAGTGGGTCTCCTTTTTAATTTATTTTTTAAAAAAAATAATATATTTTTATTTTGTTGTCTTCCTCAATACACCTCTTTCTCCATTAAAACACCTCCTCTACCTCTTCATCCCCACCTCTATCCACTATTTGCATTTCACTAGTCCTTTACTAATTCTAAAATTCAATACCAATGTCATTCTATTGACGCCGATTTTAGTTTATGTTATTAATGTTGATTTCATAAATGTAACCTTAAGTGATCCATTTTTATTTTTAGATTCATTCAAAAATTTGTCATAGAATTTCTATATTTTTTTGGATTAATTTTCTTATGCAATCTTCATTTCTTATTTGAGTTGTCAAGAAAATTAAATTTTCAAAAAAATTCATTCTCGAAGAGGGTAAATTCACGAGGAGGATCCGAAGAAGTTAATGTGAATATTATGGTGAATTTTCTTCTTTAAAGTTACTTAAAAAATTTGTTGAATAATGAAGAAGAAGAGAAGAAAATATTGAAGGTTGAAACGGTGAACAACAAGGAAGAAGAAAGGGGGGTTGGGGTGGGCGTATGCATTTATAAAATAATTAATTGATATAGTTAATTTTAAAAAAGTGTTTTTAGATTAAATAGTGAATAAGTAGAAAAGAAATAAAAATTAATGACATAGTATCTACATGGTTATGATGTGTCGCTTACGTGACTATGATATGGCTGGTGAGAGTGGTGTTACAGTCTTCGGGTGGAAAAAAATCACTTCAAAAATGTTAAGGAAAGTATTTAAATGTCCGTGTAGTTTAAGTGCTAAAGTAAATTATGTTTTCAAGTTTAGGGGCTTTTTTATGTAATTAATATGTTATGTAAGATACGTGACTAGTAGAATCTAGAACATGATCATATGAATGTTTTAACGTATTGAATTTTAGCAGCTCATTAGACATTAATTATTACTAAAATTACACTTTCCAATTCGATACAATTTGATTAATCGTCGTTAACTTTTTAAAACATCAAGTAAAACTTGTGACTAGCAGAAGTTAGAACACAACAAGATAAGTACTCATATTGAAATTTTGTCGAAAGTCTCTAAATAATGGGGTGGGGGGCATAAGGCTATGTGGGTGTAGGGGAGGGGAGGGATGAAGATAAGGTGTATTTTAGCGAAATTAATCTTTTCAATATCAATCCAATCATACGGTTACAACTCAATTAGCGTCTAATACTTTTTTTTATAATGTTATGTACAATTCTTCCCTAGTAGAAGAAAAAATGTTATAAGATGAGTGGTTGTATTGCATTTTAACGCGATTCACTAGAAATTATAATTAAAATTACACTTTGCAGTTACATCTATACAATTTGATTGTTTTTTCATAATTTTTAGAAAATGTTATGTAAGAGTCATCGTCAATAGAAGCTTATACATGATAAGATGAGTACTCACGTTGGACTTTAGCGAGACTGATCACTATACATTGGGGTTGTTGGGATGGGGTTATTGGGGCAAGGATGAATTGTGTTTGGATGGTGAGAACAACACAATCAATGTAAAATTTCATTAGCGCAATTTTTTCCCCATACTTTCATTAGGGAAATTGTTTTTCATATTTTTAGCGAATCCGTTTTTCTACAAAAGTATTTTCAAACATATTTGATCAACCGAACATGGAAAAACTAAAAAAAATCCTTTATGTAGAACACATCCATAATTACTATACAAGATTTAATTAAGCAATAATCAAGTCACATCCACATCGGTGACAGTAGACCAAAAGTTTCTTTTTATAAGTACTCAACAAGACAACATATATCGCCGAGCTCAGTAGTGTGAGCTTGTAACCCAAGTGGGGGCATTAAGATGATCGGGACATTCAAATCTTTAGTCGTCGACACAAATAGTGAGTTCATAATAAGTGCATCATGTTTACGGTTGAGAGTAAAATAAAATATTTTACTAAGCTGGCTTAACAGAGCAGCGGTCTCACCGATAGCCGCCCGAGTTTGGGCATAGTTTCAAGTCAAACCACTAGAGATGTCAGGTTATTCGTTGAATTGGACCATCATCTTTTGATTAGGGGCTGACTTAATAGAGTTGCGCTTCCGCCGACGGCCCAAGTTTGAGGTTGTCAAAAACTAGTGTTGTTGCACTGTTTCAAGTCAAAAAGCTAGAGATGTTAGATTATTGATTGGTTTGGACCATCATCTCTTAATTAGGGGTTGTCTTATCAAAGCATCACTCTATCCGAAGGCCTGATTTGAGGTTGTCAAAAACACCATTCTTGCACAGTCCAGACTAAACCATTAGAAATGTCATGTTGTTCATTGACTTGGACCATCAACTTTTTAATTAGGGGTGCAAAGGTTCAGTTGGATATATTATTTTATAAAACTTGTATCAATATCAATTTTTTACTATTTTAATTTGTACACAATTAGACTTTTTAAAATCAGTCCAATCTTATAGATTTTTCTTTGATATCGCTACAGTTTAGCTATAATTAAAATTAAATTACTTTTTAAAACTATTTTAATCATATTGGTACAGTTTGTTTTGATATTATTAGGAAAAAGTTATGTAAGAGTTACTAGCAAAAGTTAGAAAGTGATAAGAGGAGTACTCATATTGGACTTTTGGCTTGAATCTCTTAGAATTATAACTAAAACTAGTAAACACATCCGCGCTTTGTGCGGACCTCATTAGATTTATGAATAATATTTTTTAAAAAATATTTCGAGTCAAATATTATTACTATTGAACCCAATAAATTATATTTCAACTTATAATCCACTGTATATGCTTTTAGTACTTTAAATATAGTTGAGGGAAAATGCATAAGTACCTCCAAACCTATGTCCGAAATATCAGAGACACACTTATACTATACTAAGGTCCTATTACCCCTCTGAACTTATTTTATAAATAATTTTTTACCCCTTTTCGACCTACGTGGCACTAGCTTAAAAAAATATCAATACGCGCTCGGCCCACAAGATAGTGCCACGTAGGCCAAAAAGGGGTAGAAAATTATTTATAAAATAAGTTCATGGGAATAATAGGACCTTAATATAATATAAGTGTGTCTCTGAGATTTCGGACATAGGTTGGGGGAGTACTTGTGCATTTTCCCAATAGTTGATTTCGTATAATCTATTGGTATGTTATCTTTAAAAACGTGTAAAGAAACAAAAATAATTTCAAGAAAATTTTGTTTTGTTTGTGTGTCTGTAATTAATTCTAAATTATATTTTTAGGACGGAGTTAAAATTTACGCTGTCATAAAAAATATTAATGAAAAAAGTTACTCTAAATAAATAGATAACCAATAATTTAATAAAATTAGAATTTACATTCTCTTACATATTATTTTATCTAAAATAATTACATCTTTTAGAATTTATTGCTTGCAAAATAATAAAAAGTAGACTTTTAATTTGGTGAAAATCATATTCAGTATATTGAGAAATCATATCAACACTACATAAGCAATTCAATAGGAATATCATATATATTTGCATTATTCAACTAATAATATACTACACTTAATTTTTTTTTTAATATAGCATGAATCTAATATGAAAATCAAACATTCAAAATAAAAAAAAATAACAACACAATAATTATTATTACACAGTTGCGATATACCAAAGCTATTAGTACACTCTTATATATATATATATATATATGCATAATTTGTAAGTTAACGAGTCTATAGACACTCATATTACTATAATCACTTTCCTAAAGTTCAATCCCAAGGGTAAATCTTATTCCTCCATTAAACATAACTTTAATGGAAATTAAATAATTCAATATACCTAATATTTAATTACTTATCTCAATATATCAAAATATCGTTTATAATATGATAACTAAAAAAAATATTAAGAATCTAAAATCAGAGGTTACCAAAATACTGGTCTTGTACCAGGCATTCAATTCAATTCATATCTAATGATAAAGGTTAATTATAATATCAATTGATAATTAAATAATTGTATCTATAAAGTTCTTACCCCACTGCTTGCGATAACTTTTATCTGCAAATCATACACAAACCGTCATATCATCCTTATAACTCAGTGTCCAATTACACACATATATATAACCCTCTCTAATTATTACAACAACCTAACCTCCCCAACTTTATTTGTTATTAAAGTTGCCAACTCCTACTAAATTAAGGACTATGTGTAAGCATGTGCTCATGAGGAGTTGAGGCATAACATTTGTCTTATCTTGGTTAAACTCATTAAACAACTATCAGTACTTTAACACAACATTATACTCCAAATTTCTCCATACCACTAGTTCCTACTGTTTTTAGACATTGCAATTGGAGTCCATCCAACAACATAACTTAACCTAACTAGGGGTTTTATTACTGGACTCGTACTGATAGTAACAACTGTAAGCGAACGTACTAGCTAACACGCACATATCAATCAATGTGTATACAAACATTAAAACTTCTTAAATTTTTACCTGAACGAGTAGCCGCTTCCATGTCCTTCCGTAACTATGCCTCTATTTTATTTGCTTTCTTTCTCCCAATTATTTACTACCCTAATTAATATATACAATCAATTATGAAAATAGCCCACTATTAATTTTAATGTTATCTTCTTTATCCATCAGCTAAATTTTATTATTAAAACTACCCATTAGTTTTATAATTATAGTTAGAAATAGTAAAAAATGCTCATTTAAAATCTCTAGAAAGAGTCTTTTATGCAATAAAAGCTCTAGTACTCAAAACGACCTAAAGAGTCGTTACATTAGATACCAATTTTTCGATCGTTCGTCCTCGAACAATCAACAGAAGGCAAGGATAAGAAAGATCAGTTGTCTCAAAGATTACTCTAAAATATTAGTACCCACGGTCTCATCTCACAAGCATCAAACCGACCAACTCGTAATCTACACCTCCTCTCATACAATGCCTCATACGGGGCCATCTCAATACTCTAATGATAATTTTTGTTGTATGTAATCTCAACTAACATAAAACTATTCCCAAGTGGACTCTTCAACTGTCTGATTATCCAACTAGACCTTTACACAACCACCAGGACAAATATTATCTAGCATAACCATGATAAAATCCTTGATCAATATTGGCTACAATCAGGAGTGAACCTGTACCAACCACCACATCAAGTAATCATTCTAAAAAATCAAACTCATCTGATCCAAAGATGAAAATGATCAAGTAATCACCATAATATACCCAAGCATACAGGACCTCGAACTAAATTGTAAATTTTCATGGTAGCTTTCTTATAAATTTTCATAAGCAAAGTTGTACATGCAGAACCACTCAAATACTTCAACTACTCCAACACAACACTAAATATGTCATATCTAAAATAACAAAGTTTGTCCACACATCCTACCCTACTAAGAGGACATCGTAGGATCAGTACACCCAATCCACCAGTAGGGTCCACCCACAAAAGTGAAAACATGCATGAGAATGGCTAGTGAATTACACTCTAAATCATATCTAGGACTAAATAGGTGGTCACATAAAAATGTACATAATCAAGGTGGAATAACTTTTGATACTCATTTCATAGTGCCCATATCAAACATTTTTATTCATTTGACTCTATATCATTGATTTTCTAGCTACCCATAATCAGCAATTTAGTCCCTATTATAATTTCACACATACTTGGTTTATCAAACCCCATATCCACTGAAGTCAACACTCTTAATACAAAAAAAAATAAATTATAACCGCACCGATCATCTACCTTATATCTAAACCATCATTAGTATCAAAGTATCTTTATCAAACACATGTTCAAACTATGTCGATCTCTCTTTCTATACAGTTCATAACAAATACAAGTTTCAAATAAGGCTAATAGCACTAATTTCAAATTTGATAGTACCTTTCCATCGAGATAAAACTATCAAATCAAACCCAAAGTCAACTTCACACCACTTTCACATACCACACTTTAGCTACCATTCTAAACCATCACATACCTAATGTCAACACTTAAAAAAAAATTTGGTCACTCAAATTATTTTGTATACTATAAGCTCATAACCTCTATTCACCATCAAATTCTATGTAAAACATCATAATATTCTATGTAGTCCCATCAATAAAGTAGTATTAATCTAACTCTAAATTTGTAATAACCATGTAGAATTATATCTCACCTTGTACATCATTCTTATGTCATCTATCATAATTTGAGCAATCTAACCCTACGTAAAACTCTAAATTTTCCACACATCATTGTTTCTCACCCAATCCAAAACTCAATTTTTATAAAAGTCGATGCTAAACTCCTAGTAAGTCTATACCGAACCAGTTCACATTCCACAGTCATATTTAAACTCGTTGGCAAAAATCAATACAACCTTCAACTACACCCCAAGGGTTTATACAAGAGGATTTATTCCTTCACTTTTCTCAAATTTTTCTCATGGTGTAAATTCTAAATATTTCAACCCTTCAATATATCATATTCTTGTTAATTTCTCTAGCTCGCTTACCAATCTCATCATTTTACAAACAACCCATGATATTTTACCTTATTTTAATTATGACTCTAGCTCCTATAAGTTCTATTAGAGTGGTGCCCCAACATCTCCTAAAACTTGCCATACAATCACATTACTCAAAATCTTAGCTAGTTGCAAGTCATTATTATCATACAAAAGTTTTTTAACCCAGCATTTGTATTCTATAGTTGCATCTTAATCATAATCCATCACTGACTCTTATTACCATCATGCTCAATTAGCCCTTGTCATCACCACAAAGTCAACGTTTCCATTTATACGACCCCTTAAACCCAGCTATATCAATCAAATTCAAAGGACTAACACAATTTTATACACACTTTATTACTAAAATTCTCAATGTACTTCACCGAAGTATACTCACTAGGACTTTCTTTCCCTATTAGTTTGTCATTGTTGTATCAATCTACCCTTTGGAGCTTAAGATAAATCACTAGTACTAGAACCCTCAAGATATACTTTACTACCTAATACATTAATACCGTACCAAAGATCCACGACTAAAAACTTTCTTAAAAGAATGGTTAACCCAAGCATCCGTAGTAACAAACTAGTTGGTTTCTAAAATGTGAATGCAACACCGAATCTCATTATCTGAACATGGCATACAACTAATAACTTCTTAAGTAGTTATAATTCACACTTGACAATCGATGTATTCGTTTCAAAGTAACACTAGTATCGTACCGTTAAAGGTCATTAAATGTATCACTAGTACACAACATACTTATCGACAATATCGTACTCAAATAATCCATACAATTCTACCCATTGAATAAGTACTAAACATTATCAAATCCATTTTGTCTATACCTCTAAGCAATTTGTATTATTTCTTAGATCAGGTCGATAACAAAAGTAACACACTTCATAAATATAACGAGGTAAGCATTGGTACTATTGTAGTAGTCATATCATGACCCCTTTTAATATACAAACAATCTATGGGATCGTAGTAATGATTCTAACCTCAGTTGGCGTAACCTAGTTTTATCATTCACTAAACAACCCATACATATTATGAAAACTTTACTAACTGTATTTTCTAAAGTAATTATGTTCATTTTCTAGTTATCTCTTACGAAACTTCTCGCATGTTGTCACATATCTGGATAAAGTACCAAATTTAACCTCATAGTCTACAACACATATCTTTTGTTTCTCTATATTCAGGAAACTATCTCTTCTCCTATTGCTCAAAGTTTGGGGGTATATAATTTGATAAAAAAAGCTAGAAAAAGTTGTTTTGAATCATAGGTAGTGTCTTTACTAAACGACACTCAACATAAGACTATCACTATATTTTGCGTCTCCCCAAAACTAGTATGTCACAAAATCAACACTAAGTCTCTCCACTATATTCATTTTATGAAGTAAGCCAAAACAATCAACAATGAAAACATAAGCATCTTTAGAATCAATACCAATGAAGAATGAGAGTTTCAACTTTATGAACTTAACAAAAAAAAATATGTTGATCGCTAATAATTACATGCCCCGCAGTCAATCGAGAAAATATACCCATTTTCAAGGGCATATTTTTTTTTCATACTGGTGTTGCTATTTCAACTTCTAATACTC
The DNA here is from genome assembly GCA_022817965.1 of Solanum lycopersicoides. Classification (NCBI taxonomy): domain Eukaryota; kingdom Viridiplantae; phylum Streptophyta; class Magnoliopsida; order Solanales; family Solanaceae; genus Solanum; species Solanum lycopersicoides. Next base: position 13,744 of record JAJJBR010001294.1, read on the forward strand.
TAGTACTAACCATATGTGAAACTAATTGAAGAAGTTCAGATACCAAGTTGTATCACCTAGATATCAATTGGATTCAAGTAGTAGCACGAAAGAAAGAATGAAATAAATGAGTTTTCCTAAAGTCCTATAGCCTCTCGAAGAAAGGTAAAGGCGTCCCCTTACCGTTCCACAAGACTCTACTAGACTTGTCAATGTGTGATGAGATCACCGAACCTAACGCTCTGATACCAAGTTTGTCACAATCCAAATCTGTAGATAAATATATTGGTTCTAATTAAATAATAAATTAAAAACAACTTAAAATATTTTTTTAAATTTTTTATTTTAAAATTTATAATTAGAAAAAGGTTAAAAAAATGAAAAATTAATTTATTAAGAGTGGAAATTAGAAAGATGTGCGTTATGGATAGTTTGTCACGATCTAAATTGAGTCGTGAGTGGCACCCATACATAAACTCCTAAGTGGGCGTACCAAAAAATTCAAACCCCAACATATATCAATAATTCAACTACGAATAACAACAATAATGCGGAAGCTCCAAAACTTGTTAAACTAATCAATCAAATGAACCTCTAAAGTATATTACATATTATCCCCAAAATCTAAAAATCATCACATCAAGGACATCTAATCTTCAAATACTAAATCTATGAGTATTAAAGACACCAAAATAAATGAATAAAATAATTTATGTCCGAAAACTAAGAACATCATATCATGACCAAGAGAATCCACACGAGCTTGAATAAATATCTCATCTTGGAACCTGATATGCTAGAGACTGACTAGAGTTGAGGGCGAGTCAAGTCGCTGGTACACTCGTTGCACTCCATAAAAGGAAAACAAAGAAAAACATAAGTAGGGCTCAGTACGGAACAACATGTACTGAGTAGGAATCATCGGCCAACCCAAAATAGGAACTAATATACAATGAATAATAGTAGATAATCAACTATGACACTTAACAAGTAGCAAGCAACAAACAACATGAAAACACCACCAAAGTAAGTAAGCAATCAATCACAATGTCAAACACACAAATGGAGACTCATGCCTCTACACCACGCTCATTTGGGAAATGGGTTCTTTTTGTATATTAAGTTAATTCAATAACCTTTTTCTTTAATGTTACTGTGTCGGAACGTGACACTCCGATCCAATCATACCGTGTTGGGACGTGACACTCCGATCCAAAATACCGTGTCGGAATGTGACACTCCCATCCAAGAATACCGTGTCGGAACGTGACACTCCGATTCAAGAATACCGTGTCGGAACGTGACACTCCCATCCAAGAAAACCGTATCGGAACGTGACACTCCGATCCAAGAATACCATTTCGAAACGTGACACTATGATCCAATGATGTCATTAATTTATTAATTATCACCACTTTCAATTCATTAACAATATTTTATCAAGCCTTCTTTATTCAAGGCATCACTTCGATAGAGAGGGTTCAAGATCATAAATTTCACGGTCTTAGGATTTTAGATCAATTACAAACCACACATCCAAGCTACACAATCACACAATCAAGTACATATAGAACTTCACAGTATCTTACAATGGATATCAATCGCTATTAAGAGTTTATCTATCCAATAGAATAAACCATAACCTACCTCCACCGAAGAATCAAAGTCAAACAAGCTACTTTTTCAATACTTTTCCTTTCCTCAATGCTTCTGAACCTTTCCAATCTATCAAATATATATGCATAATTTGTAAGTTAACGAGTCTATAGAAACTCATATTACTATAATCACTTTTCTAAAGTTCAAGCTCAAGGATAAATCTTATTCCTCCATTAAACATAACTTTAATGAAAATTAAATAATTCGATATACCTAATATTTAATTACTTATCTCAATATATCAAAATATCGTTTATAATATGATAACTAAAGAAAAATATTAAGAATCTAAAATCACAGGTTACCAAATACTGGTCTTATACCAGGCATTCAATTCAATTCATATCATATCTAATGATAAAGGTTAATTATAATATCAATTGATAATAAAATAATTGTATCCATAAAGTTCATACCCCACTGCTTGCAATAACTTTTATCCACAAATCATACAGAAACCGTCATATCATCTTTATAATTCACTGTCCAATTACACACACATATATATAACTAGGGCTGGACATTTGGTCGGTTCGGTTTAATTTGCAAATTTCAGTTTTTATTTTTTTATTTTCAATGTGACAAAATATGAAACCAAATCAAACTGAAATAAATTTGATTATTAAAATTTCGATTCAATTTATTTTGATTTGATTTTTTATTTAATCAAATTTAATTATCGCGGCCTGTGCGCTGTGGCATTTGGATAATTTTCTGGTGGCTTGATTATAAACTGATCAAAATTTGATTTTCTTAGCCTTAATTTGTTTCACCAAGCCTCAACTTTCAACCATTCTTTCATAGCATTTAAACAAATTGGAGAGCAAGATAACCTTCTTTCATGACATGGATAATGTGATTATGAGGGTCAAAATAGAGGTTTCTCCTTAAGTATAGTCAAATACTTCAATCAAGATCTATAGACTATAACTACTCTTGCTAATACACCAGTCATCAATCAACACCCATACTTCTAAATGCAATGAGCTCTCAGAGGATACCATATTCAAGAGTCAAAACCCATAAATCAACAAGTGCATGACAATGGATACCCTTCTTCATAAACACCTTACAACTCACAAGCGACATAAGTTGCAAGCAGCCGAGCACTCAGCGAGAAGCCAGGAGCAATGAACGACGAGTTGAGACTGAGAATGAGGGGTGAGAGTTGAGAGACGAGCTGCGAGCCAGCGACATAAATCGTAACTGAGACGAGAGGTGAGAGATAAGAGTTGATTGTTGAGAGATGAGATTTGAGAAATGAGAGGTGAGAGGTCAGAGGTCAGAGGTCAGAGGTCAGAGTTGCGGCATATTTTGATTTTTGAGAGATGAGAGATGACTGATGTTAGGGAAGTTAATTTAGGGATTTTTTAATATTGAATGGAATTTGGGCTGGGCATGGGCTGAATTTTGATTGGAATTTGATATTAAGGTTGTGGGTTATTGGGCCGATTAGGCTGGGCATAGGTTGAAAGTTAATTAAGATTCAAGGGGGTAAAAGAATATATATAAATAATTTTGGTTTTTTCGGTTAACCGAATTTTTTAATCTAAAAACCGATAAACTGAAATATTGAAAATCAAAATCAAAACCGATCGAAATAACCGAAAATTCAAAACCAAAATTTTTAAAAAATGGTTTGATCGATTTTTTTCGATTTTAACCATATTATGCCCAGCCCTGTATATTACCCTCTCTAATTGTTACAGCAGCCTAACCTCCCCAACTTTATTTGTTAGTAAGATTACCAACTCCTAATAAATTAAGAACGACGTGTAAGCATGTGCTCATGAGGAGTTGAGGCATAACATTTGTCTTATCTTGGTTAAATTCATTAAACAATCATTAGTAATTTAATACAACATTATATTCCAAATTTCTCCATACCACTAGTTCCTACTGCTTTTAGACACTGCAATTGGAGTCCATCCAACAACATAACTTAACCTAACTAGGGGTTTTATTACTGGACTCGTGATGATAGTAACAACTGTAAGCGAACGTACTAGTTAACACACACATATCAATCAATGTGTATACAAACATTAAAACTTCTTAAATTTTTACCTGAAGGAGTAGCCACTTCCATGTCCTTCCGTAACCATGCCTCTATTTCATTTTCTTTCCTTCTCTTAATTATTTACTACCCTAATTAGTATATACAACCAATAATGAAAGTAGCCACTATTAATTTTAATGTTATCTTCTTTAACTACCAATTAAATTTATTATTAAAACTACCCCATTAATTTTATAATTATAGTTATAAAAAATAAAAAATGCTCATTTAAAATCTATCGAAAGAGACTTGTATGCAATAAAAAGCTTTAATACTCAAAACGATCTAAAGGGTCATTACATAGTTATTTAATTACTCCTTTTAAATTAGTATGTGAAGAGTTTTTGTTGTAAATGTTTCTCTATTAATTAAAAATTGTTTGTAATTAATTGAGTAACTACTTTTACAAAACATCAATCAATTTAAATAAGAAAAAGGGTAAATAAAGAGGCAAATGATAAATGTCACATCACTTTTTTTATGTTTCTCATTTACAATAATTAAGAGAAGTTAAAGAAATAACATTTTTTAGTTTTAATATAATTAATGTGATAAGGAGAAATTTTTTCTTCATTCTTTTCAATAAATAACTTGTTTATTCATTAAATTTTTTAAAACTACTAAAACGATGATTTATCTATTTATTTATTCTGTGATTGTTTCTAATATGATAAACCATACCATCTATTTTTTAGAGGCATCAATATGTAATAGCTATGAGAAACATATTAGGTGCAATATTATATCTTTCATTTGTGACATGAATTAAAATATTTATTAGAACTTGACAAAACGATATACACAAAAATAAAATTGTATAACTTTTCATCTTCATTCATTCACATAATAATAAGAAGAAGAAGAAAAAGAGCAAAGTAAAATGAGTAAAAAAATGTGGATTGAGCTTTCTAATGTGTTGATTATTGGACTTTCATAATTTGATTTTTGTTGAATAACATGAAATTATATATCTAATCAAAATAAAATAAAAAAGAAGAGAATGATATTAATTGAAATCAAAACAATAAATGAATGAATCTTCAAAAATTTGAAAATCATTCAAACTTTTGTACTAATGAATATGACCATCTTCTTGATGAAATCTTTCAAGATAGTTAAGATTCATTTTTCGTTTTGATAAATTTGTACCAAACTAATGTAAATATTCATTTGATGAATCTTGAAGAATATATCTATGATCTTTATCAAAATGAAGACCATAGGGTGACATTATTAAGTACATGATTGATGAAAAAGATGAAGAAAAAAATTAAAAAGAGGAAAAAACTATACTACCAATAAAAAGAAAGAATGAGAAAATGAAAATGATCATTGAACATTGATAATTGTTATTTATAGATTGTGTAAACCATAAGAATAATTAGAAATAAGTTGAAGAGACATATTATTTAAGTAGAAATGTAAATAGATGGAGGTTTTGTTGTAACTTATTGGATATAATTAGAATAATAAATATGATTGAATTTTTTAATTAATAAACAAATTATTTAATGAAAAGAAATGGGAAAAAAGTAAAAAAAAAAAAAGAAAAGAAATTGAAATGGAGGTTATAGAGAGGTGCCACATTATATCTAGATATAAATCATAATTGAAGAGTAAAGTACTTGTATCGAATTTTAGCAATATCCACTCTATTAAAGCACATGTTAATTATTATATTTAGTTGATTATTGTTTGACATATTCTTCAGCTAGTAGTCTACCAATGCTATATCTTTTCAAGTAGTTTAGCACTCCTTTTTAAGAGGAGTTAGTTTAGGCAATTAGTTAGTCCATTCTTGTATATAAAACACAATATTCGATCAATGAAAGAAAGATCGATCTTTTGTTTTTATATGATATCAGAGCCCTAATATACTCTAAAGAGTAAGATCTGTTTTTTTTTCTTTTCTCTTCCACCCACCCTCCACAAATGGGAGACGCTACTAGTGTTGTTATTGTTGATTATAACGTCGGCCGCAATGATCGTTCAATTCAACCCTGAACTTATAGTAAAGATTCTTAGTGGTCTGGGTGCATAGTTTCATGGTATTTCTGCCGCAATTCGTGCTCGTGACTCTCCTATAACATATGAAGAACTGTACGAAAAGCTTCAAGACCATGAATTTTTTCTTCGACGTGAGGAGTCCAAAAGTGTTCCAACCCAGATTACTGTTGTTGCTGCCACATCCAACTAATCTGGTAATTCAAATTATTGCAACAACCGTCGCCCCAACAATAACAGTGTTAGCAACCAACAACAGCGGTCCAACAATCGCTTAACTTCACCCAATCAAAGGAGATCTTCGACTAACAACAACACTTATGATAGTGTACGCTGCCAGCTGTACAACAAACCCTGTAATGTTGCAAATGTTTTCGGTCGCAGTCTCACAATCATTTTGAGGTCAAACACTACAAAAGGAACCTCAATTACCAACAAAAAAAATTGTTGGTAAATTGATCAAATCGGTTGGCAAATTGAGTTACCAACCAAATGCCAACTTATATTAATCCGTTGCTAAAAAGCTCGTCGGTAAATATTACCAACTGATTTTAATTTGTTGGTAAACTTACCAACCAAAAATCAATTGGTAAACACCCAAAGATGTTACAAAATTTTGAAAATGGCCCTGAAATTTCCGTTGGTAAATTTACCAACTAATTTTTTGTTAGTATATCGTTAGTACCTTTATTAACGAATCAAAAAGGAGTTAGTAAATTATTTTCTTCAATTTTTGATTCATACATTGGTAATTGGTTGTTAATTTTAGTAACAAAAATATTGTGTTGGTAATATGCAGGAGTACTTACCATTACACCACAACCCTTGTTTGTAATAAATTTAAAATACTTTAGTATGATTATTTATTATTCTAATAAATTTACTAATTGATTGTTAGTTTATTGGTAATATATCATTCAAGTTTAATGTTAGCTTAGTAATTGATTGACAATATGTTCAAAATATTATTAATTGAATAATTATTCAATAGTAAAATATTTATTAATTTATTGCATTTAAAAATCAAAGAACACGATTATAAATTCAAAAATATTAATCAATTTTATAAATCATACTTGAATGAAATAATGTAAAATCTATGATAACAAGTTAAATTAATCTCAATATGACACATATCATTATATCAAAAAACTTAATTTGAGTACGTTTAAAAATATTGACCAAGTATAAATTTTGGCCAAAAGTTAAAAAGCCTAACAACACAAACTGAAAATGAAAGTCTCAAAACCTGAAACAACCATCTTGTTAGATATAAAAATGACCTTTCGAACTAATCAAACTGACAGAATTTTCATCAGAGCACATTTACAAAACATTCTAAGCAAAATCAAATTTTTGCCAAAAGTTAAAAGTTAAATCGCCTAATGATACAAACTGAATATGAAAACCTCAAAATCCAAACCAGCTATCTTATAAAACGAAAACTGACCTTCCATAGCTAACTGCGCTGACGAAATTCAAATATGAGCATGTTTTCCAAGAAAATTGACCTAATTCAAATTTTAGCCAAAAGTTAAAAGTTAAAACGCTTAACGACACAAACTGAAAATAAGTCTCAAATCCCGAACCAACCATCCTATGAGATAAAAACTGAACTTATATGGCTAACTGTGGTGACAAAATTTTAGTTCGAGCACAATTACAAAAAATATTGACTAAAGTAAAATTTTGGCCAAAACTTAAAAGCTAAAATGCCTAACGACATAAACTAAAAATGGAAGCCTCAAAATCCGAACCCTCTATCTTATTACATCAAAAATAATTTTTTGCATCTAATGGTCTTATTTGGGTACGTTATCAAATATATTGACCAAAGTTAAATTTTTGCTAAAATTTATATGTTAAGCACTTAACGGCACACAGTAAAAATGAAAGCCTCAAAACTCAAATCAACCATCCTACTAGATCAAAAATGACCTTTGGAGTTAATTACGCTAACGAAATTCTCGTATGAGCACTTTCACAAAAATATTGACCAAAGTCAAATATAAAATTTTAAACACATAACGGCACAAACAAAAATGAAAGTCTCAAAACATGAACCAATCTTCCCGTTAGATAAAAACGATCTTTCGAAGCTAATGACACTGACGAAGTTCTAATCTGAGCACGTTTACCAAAAATATTCAACATAGTCAAGTTTTGGTTAAAATTTAAAAGTTAAAATGCCTAATGACACAAATTAAATATGAAATCCTCAACACTAGACGCTGATTTACCAAAAAAATTAACTTCAATTGGTAATTTACCAACTATTAAAATATAAGTTAGTAATTAATAATTTACCAATAAATTTTATCAGAGTTGGTAATAGTTACTATTCAACTAAACATTCATATGTAATATTACCAACTAATAATTAATATGTTGATAAATTTTACCAATGGATTAGTGATCGGTTGGTATATTACCAACTATAATAATGATGTTAGTAAATTACTAACTACAATCTTTATTCGTCGGTAAAATTTCCAACTAATTTGATATTGGTTGGCAAGTTTACCAACAAATTACATTTTGTTACTAATTTACCAACACATTTATATTTGGTTGGTAAATTTACAACACAATCTTGTCGTTGATAAATGTTTGGTTAGTAATTCATTGATAATATTTTAATAAATTATATAAACAATTTTTTTGTCATATTTACCAACCGATATATACTTTGTTGGTAATATTACCAACAAAAGGTATGCGTTAGTAATATTTCTGTTGGTAATCCATTGATAGAAGGTTGCTAAATTTGGCGTTATTTTTTCCCGCCGTATTTACCAACTAAAATACTTAGTTAGTAAGATTTATGTTGGTAATCTCTTAGAATTTCGCTGTTAAGTTTTAAAATATTATTCGGTTAGAAATATATTGGTAATTTGTTAGTAGAATACAAACCAACTTAAGTTGTTAGTAAAATCTGTTGGCAATTAGAGGTTTTTTTTGTAGTGAAGGCCAACTATGCATCTGGCTTGAACACGTCTGAAAATCCTTGGATTCACGACTGGGGAGCATCTCATCACATCACTGCCACACCCTAAAACCTGCAGGCATACAATGGCATGGAGCAAGTCTCTATGGGTGATGGTAACAAAATCTCTATCAAATAAATCTTTCAAACTCTCTAACACTCTCGGTGCTCTAAGCATAAACACAATTTACTCTTTATCTCTAAATTTTGTCAAGATAACTTAGCTTCTATTGAATTCTTTCTTTTTCATTTTTCTGTAAAGGACTTGGAAACGTGGACTCTGTTGGTGCACGGTCAGAGTAGAGATGGTTTCTATGAGTGGCCGGACTTAACCTCCATCTGTCCTCCTAAAGAGCATTTGACTTCCTCCACCACAACCAATTTCACTTGGCATCGTCGGTTGGGTCATCCACATTCAAGAGTTTTACATTTTGTTTTAAATAAATTCTCGCTACCTTGCTCGCGAGACAAATTTTCAGCTTGTAATTCTTGTTCTTCGAATAAGGCTCATCGCCATCCTTTTCAGCACTTCACTTTATCATGTACCCAACCTTTCCAAACTATCTTTAGTGATTTATGGGGTCCTTCTCCAGTTCAATCGATTGACAATTTGTGGATCATTATACCAAATACACTTGGCTTTACACATTAAGAAATAAAAGTGAAGTTACTAACCTTTTTCAGAATTTTCAAGCATTAATTGAACGTCGTTTTAATACGAAAGTTCTTTCTCTCTATACAGATGGTGGTGGCGAATATAAAAGTCTTGATCCGTATCTAACATCTCAGGGTATTGAACATCTTGTATCTCCTCCATACTCTCCCAAAGAGTTTCTCTTGTTGAACACTGTCACAGGCATATTATTGAGACGGTCAGAACCTTACTTCATGAAGCATCACTTCAATCGACTATTTGGTCTTTTGCCTGTCAACATGCGACTTATCTCATAACTCGTTTGCCTACCCCACATTTATAAAATAAATCACTGTTTCAACTATTGTTTGGTCAAGATCCGGATTAAAATTCTTTAAAAATCTTTGGATGTCTCTGTTATCCCTGGCTCAAACCTTATTCCAAAAATAAATTAGAGCCTCGATCAACACCCTGTGTATATTTAGGATTATCTTTACTTCATCATTGTCATCAATGTTTTGATCCAAAATCTTCTAAAATCTATTTATCTCGTGACGTGAATTTTAAAAAAAATAATTTTCCTTACCAAAATATTTTTTCAAATGTTTCTGCACCTTGTAAAACACTTGCGTGGGAAGGTTCAACTGCAGCAAACCAAACATCATTCACAATTTTTTCTCCTCCTCTTAGCCACGACTTACTGAGTCCCATACTTATCCCGAAGGCAGGTACCACCAACGCTCACCAAGACACCATTTTCTCTGCTTGCGCTCCAACAAAATGTGCATATCCAAGTAACTCTTCTCCTTCTCCTACACACTTCGCTGCCCCTCCTGATCACATTGATCCCCCATTACATCAATCATCAACTTTCCCAATTGTGTACAACCGCAGAAACAAAACAATGTCATCTGCTTGCCAAAACTCTGTTGCCCATCCCACTGCTTCAATTCCTCTACAACCTTCTCTTGAGCCTGTCCAAGTCACAGAACCTCTGTAACCTTCTCTTTCTCCACCAACTCGTGTTGTGACCTACTCCAGCACAACATTCACAAACCAAAAACCATCATTGACTTTCTGGCTCACTTATCCCCCACAATCACCCCTACCAACTTCAAACACGCTAGCAAACACCCAGAGTGGCAGAGAGCAATGAAAAGTGAATTTGATGCATTATAGAACAATCAAACATGGGAATTGGTACCATTATAGATAAACAAAATAATTTTCTTTTCTAGTATTTTTTTAATTTCTTAATCTTTTCTCAATTGGAGTAGGGTAAACTTACATAATATGATCCATGCTTTTAAAATTAATTCGCCCTTTTTATATAAATCTAAAATTCACGAATTATATTATTAAATGTTGGAAAAATGCACAAGTACCTCCTCAACCTATGTCCGAAATCTCAGAGACACACTTATACATACTAAGGTCCTATTACCCTCCTGAACTTATATTATAAGTAATTTTCTACCCCTTTTAGGCATACGTGGCACTAGCCTTAACAAAAAGTCAACCAGCGTTTGACCCACAAGATAGTGCCACGTAGGCCGAAATGGGGTAGAAAATTATTAATAAAATAATTTCAGGGGGTAATATGACCTTAGTATAGTATAAGTGTGTCTCTGAGATTTCGAGCATAGGTTGAGGGGGTATTTGTGCATTATCCCTTAAATGTTTATCCTTCCTCAACTCGAAAAAGATTAAGAAATAAAAATATTTTGTATTTTAGTATGAAAACATAGTTTTATCTTCTTAAAATAATATTTCTATAAGAAAATTTTGTTTAGATAAAAAAATAATGATATTTTTATTAGAACAAGACAATTTTGATCCGGTTAAGTGAAAATAAAAGTACTTTTGAATTAAATTATTAATGACAAAAATATCTTAGAACAAAACTTTTAACGAATGACAGTTTATTTAATTGTACATAATATAAACGCATTGCATCCCTTTTTGTTTACGTAATAGAATTTTTATTCTTTATTATCCATTTGTTATTAATTACTTGTTTACTTTCAAATTAACACATCAATTAAAAAAATAATTACTAATATAATAAATTTTTCATTCATCTCTATTAATTATAAAGTTGATGAATTAAAAATTGGGCAACTTTCACATATAGCAAATAAAAAATTCATATTTGTATGTTATAGCAAAGTTTGCATAATTGCACTCCATAGCAAACATAGAAACTGTATAATTCGCTATACATATACAGTTGAAGCAAATTGTATAACACGAAGTGTATAAAACGAGAAAGAGAAAGACACTTGGGCAGAGAACTGTATAAAAACGAAGTGTATAAAACGAATTATTTGATTATAAGTGTAAAGAACGATTATATACAATTTGAATTTGTATAAAATGAGAAAGAGAGAAAGACAAAAGAGACTTGACAGGGAATATACGATTAAATCGAATTGTATAAAATGAGAAAGAGAGAAATTAGATACAATTTGAAATTTGTATAAAACGAGAAAGAAAGAAAGGCAAAAGAAACTGGGCAGGGGAGTATTTTTATTGTATAATTATAAGTGTATAGGATGAAAATATATGTATTTGCATGTGTATATACAATTTTCTCACGCTTTATACAAACAGAAACGCAATTTATACATTTCGCTTCTGTTTGTATAAGTGAGAAAGGTGAGGGTGGCGAGCGAGATTTGAGAGAGTGGCGAGCGAGATCTGGAAGAGGGGAGAAAGGGGAACAAAAATATATGTATTTATACAATTTCCTCTGCTTTATACAAATAGAAACAATTTTATACACTTGTGTTTGTTTAAAAAGTGAGGAAGCGAGCGAGTGATTGAAGGAGAGTGGCGAGCGAGATATTTGAGAGGGAGGGGACTGACAAATTTTGGTAAACGTTTGCTATGGAGCACAATTAAATCAAACCCTAGCTACTCCATTTATTTTAGGTTATTAATTTGCTATTATATACAATTATCCCTTAAAAATTCACTACTAATAATAAAGTAATCACAAATATATTAGCAGTGAAATTTTTTTTTAGAATTTTTTATTTTCCAATGTATCAAAAAATGACCCAAAAAAAAAAACCTAATGATTTTGACTTTGGTCAATAGGGGACTGAGAGTCTAGAAGTTTCTTACGGGTGTAAAATGCTGTCGAAGTTAATTTTGGCGCCCAACCTAAACTAAAACCCTAGACTACTCTTTTTGCTAAGCTAAGCAACAACGATTAGCCGGAAATTATGTCAGGCTTGAAGTTCGTTGCTGAAAGAACCGGTGACGGAGCCGGACAGCCATTCCTCGACACCGACAACGGCGAGGAACTCATGCATGTTCAACCTGGAACTGCCATAGTCCTCGGCAGCCGCCCTCCTGAGTCCCCTGGCACTCTCTATATCACCTCCAAGTAAATATCGACCTTCAGTTTACTTTTGTTTGTGTTCATAAATGTAGTTTGTTCATAATTAGCCGTTGAGTTTTAGTTTTGTAATTCGTTAAATATCACCAGGCAAGTGGTGTGGCTAAGCGATACTGATAGGAGTAAAGGTTATGCTGTTGATTTCCTGTCTGTTTCACTTCATGCTGTCTCTAGAGACCCCGAGGCTTATCGGGATCCTTGTTTATATGCTCAGGTACAATCTCTTTTGTTATATTTTCCCCGTTATTTTGGTACTAGGATTTTACTTATATAAGTGAGATAGAAAAACAGAACTGAGATTAATTTGTGAAATTAAAAAGTTTCATACTTATAACACTATCGATTTTGTAGAGTCAATATTTTCTTTTTGTTGTATAATCAATTTGTTTAACCTGCCTCTATTTGGATTAATTTGTGATGAAATTTGAAGGACTACGTGTCATAAAATGGAACTAATAGTAGTAAGAAATTATTAGAACTACACTGTACCAGCATTGTTAGAGAGAGAAAGATGCAATACCTGACACTCACTTGTTGTAGAGGTACAGAAAGGACTGTTTATGGTTCATTTTTCTTAGCTTGTCCTTGGCATTCCTAAGGTCCATGCTGTTTCCTTTTCTCTTCTCTTATGTTATGAGACTTGTTTCATTATTTAGTGGCACTTCTACTGTTATCTGTTATTGGATGTTAGCAGCTGTGAGATGTTATAGAGGGTTAATATGTATTGATGGACTAATGATCTTGTCGTAAATATACAATTTACATCACCAATAACCCATTTCCTGAATAAATGATTCGTCTTCATGTTTTTACAAACCGATGAGTATGATTGGGATTCCGAAAAGCTTACATTTACGAATCGAGCTTGCAGATGTTCTTGATTATTAAAGAAGTTCCGGTCAGTAGTGTTGTCAACATAGTGTAGAAGTTCCAAAAGATTTTTTGGGAAATATTTATTGATGGAAGAAGTTAAAGCCTTTTAAATTGTCACACTTTTTTTGAAGGGATGTGAAATGATCTCCTTATATTGTTTTGGACAATCCTCACCGCATGAGCTAACTTATGAGATTGAGTTAGCCCAATGTCCATTTCCTTTTCATGGTATCAGAGCCAAACCCATTCTTGTTGGTGTGTTTTTTCAATGTTGAACTCCCATGTAATGTTATCCATGCTTCAGTTGGTAGGTGTCAACGTGGGAAGTGGGGGGTATGTGGTAGATTGTCCCACATTGGTTGGAATGAGAAAAAATCTTATATGGTCTTGGACAACCCTCATTTCATGAGCTAGCTTTTTAAGTTGAGTTAGGCTCAAGGTCCATTTCTTATTACAGCGGAATGTATGTTTCTAGTCCATGTATGTTTCCAATCCAGTACTTCATTAGGATTTTGAGGTTCAAACTAACAAAAAAGCTAGTTTGGGCCTTCTTACTTGTTCACCATTCAAACGGCTACAATGCAATAGAGTTGCTTATAACAGAATGTTATATATAAATATGTTTGGAGCCCTTTTAGAATGCCAACCTGGTTAATGCTTTGAGTAGTGATGGTTATAGTTTCAAGCGTGTGAGGCAGATATGGCGCTAATTTGGCTATAAGTACTAGGTCATTGGTGTTATCAGGTGGTAGTTGTGTGCCATTAATAAGACATTAACTACTGAAGTATTTGCCATATCTATCAGTGTATGTCTTTTACATCGGTTAGACAGTTGCTTTTTTTTTTTTTATAGTTTGTGAGTATTTTATAAGGAAACATGGTGGAAGGTAATTCAAGATTAGAATGCAGCGGTGACTCTTTGATGGTTCTCGATAAGTGAAGGACAACAAAGGGTGTAGGAAAGGTGATGCTGCGGTGGAGTTGAAGGTCGTTGGCGAGGGTTCATTTTCTTGGCGAAGACTGCACTCTCTCTTCATTGCCTTCTATGGTCAAACCAGTGTTGTGAATGGCGAGCGCCATTCACCAAAGGCGATATGGCGAGGCGAGGCGAGCCATTCTCGCCATTCTGCACTGAGGCGAGGCGAGCTCAAATAGGTGACCCAAGGCGGCGCCATTTTGATTTTTTTTTTTAAAAAAAAAGATTTAACTTAATAATATTGTCAAAATTAGGTTTTTTTTTCTATTTTCAAATTTTCATCAGCAAAAGTCGCGTTTTCTCTTCACTACGACTCCACCTTCAGTCGCTACTCCTCTTAGTCTCTTCCTCTCGAGTTGCAGCTCCTCTTCGTCTCTTCCTCTCGAGTTGCTGCTCTTCTTCGCCTCTTACTCGAGTTGCTGCTCCTCTTCGTCTCTTCCTCTCGAGTTGCTGCCAGCCGCCAGGACCCAGGTTTACGTCTTTTTTTTTCTTCTTCTTTTCAGTTCCTCTTCTTCTTCTTGAGTTCTCTACTTCTCTTCAACTTCAAGATCAGTATGCATTTTGTGAAGATTGTTTGTTGGTCTGTAACTCTGTATTGTTGAGAAGTTAAACTTGTCTTGTGTTTGGAAGTATTATACAATTCAATAATCTATTAATTAGTATTTATATATGCAATTCAATAATCTATTAATTGATATTTATATATGCAATATAATATTTTTAATTTTTCTTATTAATTGGCTCTTTGATTCAAAAAGGCAAGTGCCTCGCCGCATGGCGAGGCAGGCCCTTGTCGCCTTTTGTCGCCTCTTGCCGTCCAAAACACTGGGTCAAACTGCAGCTTGATGGGATGCATTAGAAGGAAGCATGCAGGGTTCATCTGGAATCCAACAAGTCATCATGACATATCGTTTATCCATTCTAGCATCACTTAATATAAGTCAATTTTGCCTATAACCTCATATAATAACGAAATCCTACTTGGGGTGTTTTATAGATGAGTTTGTGGGGACCAAAATAGGAGTCCTTTTGAAATTCAATCGGCTAAAAGAGCCATTCTGATCTGACAATGGTGGTTGCCATATTTTCACCTAATTGGTGAAGCTAAGACTTAAATTTTTCCTGCCATGACAGGTAGAGAGAACTTATGGAAAGAAATGATGTTTAGGAAAAACACCACAATCTGTGTGGGAAAGGAAAGGAGGTTGAAACTCTAATTAGGCAAAGGTAAATCTAGAATCAATTGGGCTTGAAGATGTTTCTGGTTGTGTCACAAAGGCTATTTTGTCGCCTCCTTTTTATATCTTTTGGACTTCTCCAATTTCCTAAATGCTTTGAATGGATATTTTAGTTTTTTTTATGTTACATACAATAATGATTTCTTAATAGCTATGTAGTAATAATATAAATTACTTGAAACAAACGATAGTAAAATGCAATGAGTATTTTTAAAACATTTAGGGGTCGTTTGGTTGGGTGTATAAGAAAGTGTTGAATATGGTGTATTATTAATGCTAGTATTAGTTATGCTTGAGATTATTTCTAATGTAATGTTTGGTTTGGTGTATTAAAAATAACATGCATCACATAATTTAAAAAAAGAAGATATATTTACAAAAAATATACTCGGCACGTATTGTGGAAAGGATGTGAAGAGGGTTTTGAGGTGGAATTGTGTCTTTAACCATGCTAATGCATGATTTTATAAATCACTTGCTTTGCTAATACCACGGTTTTCCATGTATTAGTTATACATAGCATAACACCATTGGATTAGTTATACATATGTTGTAAAAATTTACCAAACAAAGTATAGTACTACACAAAGTTGGTGCATGTATTATTTTTTTTTATGCATCCTATTAAGCGACCCCTCAGTATCCAAGCAAGATATTTTAATGTGCAAGGCAATAATAAGTATATATTGATGCAGTGATATCTTGCAAAAATATGTGGTGCTATAAAAATCAGAAACTACATTACAAAATATTATTAACATTTATAAAAATTAGAATATATATATATATTCTAATTTAAAAGAAAAAAGTGATATTAATTAGTTTAAAACAAACATAGGGATGATAATGACATGATTTTGTCAGTAACACTAGCTTGAACAAATAAAGTTGATTCGAATAGCAATATCATATTAGTAAATTTCTATTTAATTCATTTTAATGTATAAGAAGCCCAAAAAGATGTTCCGGAGGGACAAAAAATTGGGTGTCAACAATTAGTCATTGATTACCTTAAAATCTGCAACGGTGACATAGATTCTTGTCCACTAGCAGTATAGTTTGACTACTAATTTTTATGGTGTCTTTGTATATTTCAATTTCCCAAGCTAGGCTCATTTTGCTATCTAAGCATTCGACAAATTAGAGATTCTTGGGTCTTTTATGATTATGGATTCTGTGTCCACTCTTTTATGTTAACGTTGTAGGTTTGGATCCTTAACTGGGTATTCAGTTGGTTTAGAATTATGATTACTAATAATTCGACTGAAGTCTCAGCCAATACTAACGGGAAGTATCTTATGGCTATTTAACAAACTATGGATGAAATAAGTTGTATTGAAAAGGCATCAAAGATTATCACGATGGGACTTCAACTCCCAATTGCTCTCTTAGATTTGAGTGTTTGTTGAATCTTTATAGTGGGATCAACCTTTCCCCTGTAAATGATATCACCCTCTTCTTGATTTTATCAGTTCCCTCTCAGTGGCTTAGGCGCTTAGCAGCCTTGAGCTTTTTGCTTTCGGTTATTAACTCCCAGGTCTTACTTGTTTTTTTTGCATTGTTTGGAGTTATAACCTTTTGATTTGTAATCTTTCATGCATCTCCTTGATGCTTTTTCAATACAACTTGTTTCATTTAAAAAACATACTATAATTTGGTTAAAAGTGTCTTCAGTCTTGTGTCAATTGTCAGTCTTAGATGAACTTGCAAGTGGAGAGGAAAGATTATGAGGATTGACCTGACCTTCAATATTTCTGAGGCTTAATCTATTAGAGCTCTCACTTAATGCTATCGACAGGTGTAGAACAGTACAAACTCCACTACACATTCAATAGGGCAATTCATCCTGTTTTTTTTTTTTTAAAAGATAAATCATTTGTAGTATTCCCTGTTTAATTGAAGCTTGGAGGAGATCATCCAACTATTTTCTTTATTTTTTTCATTTGTCAATAAACTATCTGACACGGTCAATATATAGTTGGATATCCAAGACATTATGAAATGCAATTTCTGTAATTTATTATGGTAGGATTGTGTAGTGTATGCAATATACTCTCTGAAGCTGGATAAATCATGTATGGTTGAGCCAGATGGATTAGTTGCATGATTATGCATGTCAGTTCTGTTAGAATAAATCTCTGGCTTTATAATTAATGAGTCTTTCTGGTAGAGAATTTTTTTTCTTTCAGGCTTGTTTAATATTTCGGATGATCACTTTTTTGGGAGTTTTCTCCCTGAAGGGAATCCTGAGTGCTGGTTAAACATTTGTTTTTATTTCTTAAATGTGAAATATGTTTTACTTTAACGAGCGTGATTTTTTTTTCTCTTGCTTCATTCATGAAGATTGACAATGGAGTGGAGGATGACGAATCAGAAGGTTCCAGTGATGAGGGTGATGTGTCATCAGATTTATCAAGGATCACTGAGTTGAGACTTGTGCCATCAGATCCTAATCAAGGTGCTTCATTCTCTTTCATTGTTTTCATATAGGATAAATACTTTTCTGCTACTTTAGCTCCTAAAGATAAAAGTTTGCTTTGTATGTTCTATGTCGACAGTGGATACTCTCTTCCAGATCTTTTGTGATTGTGCTGAGCTTAATCCTGAACCAATTGAAGGTAGTTTTCTTCTTCTTTGGACATACTCATTAACACATTTTGTACTCGCATTTTTCTGCTCATGTTTTCTTACTACTTTACTAAAGTCTGGTGTTGCTTTCCGTAGAGGAGGAGGAAGAACATAATTGGATCTTCAGCGCAGATCAGCTGGAAAATCAGGAAGCTGGTAAGAATTGATATACATTGGCTGTTTTTTTAATTGAAACCAATTCTGATTTTGTCAACTTACTTCTATTCTTGCTGGTCTAACTTTAGAAGAAGATTCTGAATGGATGATTTCTCAAAATTCTACACATCCGATTGGTCATTCAAATGGGGATCACGACTTAGCTCATAATGTACTTCAGGTAGGCCTGTGATTGTGATTTAATTTGACACTTGAAATTCAGAATTGTGATTAATCTTGTTTGTTGCCTTCCGTTTGGCTGGTTTGGTAGGTCTTGGGGCTGGGTAGCCAAATGGAGGTGAATTAGAACAAATTCAATACTAATATTTAAAGTAATAAGCACATAGTCAGTCTTACATATTTGGGAATCGAGATTAGTTTGTTGTACATATTCAACAACACAGCGTCAAGTTTCAGAGCCTGACTATGCTTGATTTCTCTGTGTATTTCTCCTCATGAATAATCTGCATTGTCATCCTTCTTCAATATTTCCTTTCGTGGAGATAAGTTGTGGAGAGTTTTAGAACTCTTTACCTGAATTTCTGCGTCCATGCATGGTATATAAAACGGAGGCGGAGGCTGAATCACCTGTAATTGTAAACGGTAAACCCATGCACCTATGCCCAGGAGTTTACAATGATGGCAACCTCAAGGTTGGATGTGGATGATACTTTTCACTAGGGGTTCCCTCTATCATTTGTCAATTGGTTCTTTGATATGTTATCTACAAGCACTGTGAAGCATTTAGAGCTTCTCTCTGGGGACTTTTTGCTTGAGTAACTATCATGTTTATTAACTGATATAAACTATTATCCTTGACAATTGCATGTGCAACCTCATTACAGCAGTGGCATGTGAAAGGTCCCTTTTATAACACCTCATTTATGAGATCTGTAATTCTTTTTTTGGGGGGGTTGTTATTTTTGGTGTGGGGGGGTTGAAGAGGCGATGGTTGAAGTGTGCATGTAAAAGTAGGTGGGGATGTGAGCATCCTGCTTTCTGCTTTAGTTATTTCACATGGAACTTCTTTCATTTATTGCCTATTTGTTGCATGAATATTGAGACGTGATTTTTTGAACTGCAGCTTCATATTAATGATCAAAGGTTTGAAGATGCGGAGGAAATGGACAGTGACAGCAAAAATGGCCATCACCATCCCTAGTCAAGATTACCTATGTCAACCTGGTCAAGCTTTTCGCGTTTCAGATTCAGAGTTTCTTGTGCTACTTGCTGATTTGGATGAACAGTGTTTTTGCGAAAATGATTAGAATTCTATACAGGAACTAGTAGTTTTATTATGTCACAAATAGCGATCCATGATTAATGTGAGCTGAGATGATATAAGCTCAATTGTAGGTACATTCTCTTGGTTTTTTTCCTGTATTGTGGTGTTCCTTCTGTTTATAACCTGAGTTATGATGACCTTAAGTTTCTGCGGATACTTGCTTGTATACATAAATCAAGTTAAACTTTTCAGTATCTCGTTTCAGTATCTCGCCCAGAGAAGCAGTGAACGATAGCACTGCTTCTCGAGTTCTCATTCTTCAAGTGTCTGACAGTTGCATGGACTTGAGTTTCTCTCAAATCTTCGAGTCGTTCCCTCCTCTACTTCACAATGTATCTCTAAACAATAATCTGACTATTACGCAGTGAGTACGTTGAATATCTTAAAATTCATTAAGAAATCCCAAGGAGATAATTTTCAGTAAATACTACTACTTTTTATATTGCACATGTTAAATGAACCCGAGCCCTTCTAATAGTTGATGCGCTTCATTTGCCAAAATGCATAAAATTCAGTACACTGCACTAAAATAGTATTTGCTATTATTGTGTAGATTAGCCATTGTCAGGTTTTTCATTAACATCCAAGTGGCACTTGGTGATAGTTTGCTGCAAAAGAATGTGATCTAGGCATTTATCTGCTATATTAAAATAACTAAAGAACACACATCTATTGGGTTTTGATTGACAAGAATCCAAATTCAAGTGTGACCAAAATGTATGTTGACACAACTTATCATCTACCAAGAAGTGAATTTCATACCCCAAAAGGAAATTTATACAATTAGTAAGTACCCTTAACAGCACAATCATATAAAGAGCAATAAAAGGCATGAGCACATTTTGATAGAACCTCAACTCATTAACACTACGTGTGAGATCATTAGCATAATAAATCTGCCTAACTGCAAGTAATCAATACAAACTAATCCAAGAAAAAAAGAATTGAAATGGCTATACAAGAGTCTCATGGAACACCATATACTTTGATCAATAAATCTTCTTTTCACTTATTGAATAGTAATCAAGATACCAATGAACAAATTTGTGCAACCCCATCTGCAAATCTGTAGTGGGTTTGTATCCAAATTCCTTGTGAGCATAACTGATATTAGCATGAGTAAACATCACATCTCCATTTCTTGGCAATGGCAACACATTTTTTTTT
>JAJJBR010001295.1:0-7500 GCA_022817965.1 Solanum lycopersicoides
TTGGTGAACTATCGCTGTCAAGCCTTTCTCCACTAATCACCCCAACAAAAACACAAACTCTGCCTTACGTAAAGTCTCCAGAGTACGATGAACCTCTGATTGAAATCACTGCTATAATAACCGGTCATTGGCCATTAAATTCACAAGAACAATTCTGATAGTCTTTAGAGGGGAAGGGTTAAGGAATTTACCCGGTTGTGATATCACATTTGTTCGAGAACCCTAGATGCCTGTCGGAACAAGTTAAAGGAATCGTCAAACAAGGGCGTTTCTATGTGCGTTGTAATTTTTATCAAGACTTAAAGTATCATTGATGATGCCATGTGAATCGCCTAGAAACATTAAGCTGTAATGGCAACACCCAAATAACGATAAGTATTCGTAAGGGGACTGAGGCAGACTACCATAGAGACAAAAGAATTCTATCTTTTTCTAAAGAGATTCCATTCGTAACTACTTATATGGTCAAGGCTTCAAATGATATAATAATCTTCAGAGGTTTTCTAGACTTTTGCTCCAGTGTCAAACCAAACAATTCGATAATACCTTCGACTTTTTAGAACAGGTCCGAGTCACAATAGCATATTCGAAGCACTTCTTTTACACTATTTCGGAAAACCCAAGGACCCAATCTATATATGTAAAATACAGGATTTCCAATCCCTAGCAGGAAAGGAGGAACGGAATACTCATTAAATGAGCATTAAACCAGAACTTCCATCACTCCGACTCATAGACTACAATAAATTCTGCGGAAAGCCGTTCATTCGAATAGAAAGTCGTATAGTACGGCTGGAGGCGAGATTCTATCATATTCATTTCAAGAATCCACCCTACAATATGGGGAAAAAAGCCAAAAGAAGTGATTTAGCCCTTATAAAAATGAAAACTGCATTCTTGTAACCCCTTCACGCTTGGTCACTCGAGTACTGCAAAAAAAAAACAGCAAATCCATCCAATTTATCGTAATCGATTAGTGAACAATGTTGTACCGTATTCTGAATAACGGAAAAAAATCATTGTCTTATCAAATTATCTATACGAGCCGTCCGAAAAAGATTCAACAAAAATGACAGAAAACAAATACCACTACTCCGTTTTAACGTACAAGCAATATGTGGAGTAACTCCATTATAACAGTAAAACAACGGACGTGTCAGGTGGAATCACTCACAAGTTCCCATTAAAATAGATCCACACAAGGAAAAAGCACTTGCATTCGTTTGGTTATTTAGCGAGCATACCGAAAAAACGTCCGAGTCGCAATGATGAGCTTTCAAATTAAGTCCGAATTAGTGGATGCCTGCAAGGAATGGCGAGGCCTACGCAAAAAGAAGAGACTCATAGAATGGCGAGGAAAGGAGGCTTTTGCACATTTCGATAATCATGAACAGGCATCTATACATCAATCGATCGGGAAAAAGAATCAAGAGAAAAAGAAAGAATCGGAATTGATCGATAAGCCTTTCTCGAAACAACCTGAAAAGAGAAAACAAACGCATGAACATAACATCATGTATCACTAAGCCCTCTCGGACTTTCATTAAGCAGAACCTCATGTAAATCCATGAATAAGGTTTATCCTATTCACTGGAGATTCACGTAAACAGTTTTCAAAAAATGGAAAGTTCGACACAATGGTCATTTTTGGAAATTGTGAAATCCGTTACTAATCATGACTGAATGTACAGAATAGGAAAACTCATTCTCGATTCTACGAGAATTTTTATGAAAGACCTTTCATTTGCTTCTCTTCGATGAAGTTGCATTTTCCCAGAGATGTATCCTAATTTTTGGCCCAATTCTTCTTCTGATGATCGATTCAAACCTCTGATCAAAAAATATACCTTCGGTTAATATTCATCTCTTCAACAAGTTTTAGTAATACCAGAACGCCCCATTGTTCCCCAGAGAGAAGAAGAAACCTATGAATAGACTTTTCGGGAAATTTCCAAGACGAACAATTTCACTACGAAATCATATTCAATTTCTGTATATTTACTATTGGTAACTCTATGTATTCCATCATATCCGTTAGAGTCATTGAATTACAGAAATGGCATAACGAGTTTCTCTTATTTCGTATTAACAGCCTACTCTAGGGAATTTTTTATGCGGTGCAAACGATAACTAACAATCTTGTAAAGCCCCGATGTTTCAGTTTATGCTCCTACCATATTATCTGACGTATCACCAAGAAAGATGTACGCTTCTAATGAAGCATACATATAAAGATATTTACTCATGATGGGCAAATGCTCTTCTATCTTGCTCATGGGTTTCGCTTCATATAGGTCATCCGTGGAGAGACTTGAGCTCAAAAATAGTAAACGTCTTACCAAGTACAACAAATGTATATAACTCCAGAATTTCAATTCGCGCGCATATTTCATTACCGTAGAATGGGATTACAAGCTTTGCCCCAGCCCCTTCTCATCAATGGACCTCGACGTATACGAAGGAGTGCGGTTCCGTGCGAGAAATCTACCATACTCTCTATCTATCTCTAGATTTTGGATTTTTCAAAAACTCCATGACATGCAGAGAAGACAAGCTATCCCCACCGGACCAAACAGAACTGTTAACTTGTTCACACATAACAACTAAGGTGAAAGCAGGTCTCCGTCGCGATCGTTGATGTGCACGAAGAGAGTCTTACATTTCTATATAACCGCCCACGAGTCCCGAAATCTCTTAATTCTGTGCATATAATAACCTGTAAGTTTCACGTACCCATACAATGAAAGTCTGGACATAAATAAGGAACATTTATGACGGAGAAATACATTGAAATTCTCCGACTAGTAGTGCTACCATAAGTTGTTCTCATCTATTACTCCATAATAAAAACAAATTTAATAATACAATTTTTTTATTTCTCTTTAGAAACTACAAAGTTTAGTTATCTATTCAACAAGATATACAAATTACTAATAGATTTAATGAAATCTCAAAGAAGCCCACGTTCAAGGTATTACTCAGTAAATACATATATATTTCTTATATATCTTAACTTAAGATTTACTATTCTAGCTTAATTCAAATTGAATTTTTTTGAAACCTTTTATTTGCGAGGAGCTGGATGAGAAGAAACTCTCACGTCCGGTTCTGTAGTAGAGATGGAATTCAGAACCAACCATCAACTATAACCCCAAAAGAACCAGATTCCGTAAACAACATAGAGGCAGAATGAAGGGAATATCTTATCGAGGTAATCGTATTTCTTTCGGTAAATATGCTCTTCAGGCACTTGAACCTGCTTGGATTACATCTCGACAAATAGAAGCAGGCCGACGGGCAATGACACGAAATGCACGTCGTGGTGGAAAAATATGGGTACGTATATTTCCAGACAAACCAGTTACACTAAGACCCGCAGAAACACGTATGGGTTCAGGAAAAGGATCCCCTGAATATTGGGTAGCTGTTGTTAAACCGGGGCGAATACTTTATGAAATGGGTGGAGTAACAGAAAATATAGCCAGAAGGGCTATTTCACTAGCAGCATCCAAAATGCCTATACGAACTCAATTCATTATTTCGTAATGTAATAGAAAAAAATGTAGAAAGGGCTCTTAGATATGAAAGAAAACCGCATGTTTCTTTTTTTTGGACAAAAATATTTCTTTTTTTTTTCTTCGCCCTTTGCATTCAAAGAACGGATTAAAAAAATGATTCAACCTCAGACCCATTTAAATGTAGCGGATAATAGCGGGGCTCGAGAATTGATGTGTATTCGAATCATAGGAGCTAGCAATCGTCGATATGCTCATATTGGTGACGTTATTGTTGCTGTGATCAAAGAAGCAGTACCAAATATGCCCCTAGAAAGATCAGAAGTAGTCAGAGCTGTAATTGTGCGTACCTGTAAAGAACTCAAACGTGACAACGGGATGATAATACGATACGATGACAATGCTGCAGTTGTTATTGATCAAGAAGGAAATCCAAAAGGAACTCGAATTTTTGGTGCAATCGCCCGGGAATTGAGAGAATTAAATTTTACTAAAATAGTTTCATTAGCTCCCGAGGTATTATAAAATGAAATTGTGATCTGTTTCGAGTGGGGTATTTGAAAGAAATAGATTAATTAGTAGATTGTGTCTCACGCATATATCTTTAATAATTCATATCATATTCAAAAATAAATAAGTAAAAAACACGTTGATTATATCAAATTTGGAGACCCCAATAATTTTAGTTCATCATGGGCAGGGACACTATTGCTGAGATAATAACTTCTATACGAAATGCTGATATGGATCGAAAAAGGGTGGTTCGAATAGCATCTACTAATATTACCGAAAATATTGTTCAAATACTTTTACGAGAGGGTTTTATCGAAAACGTGAGAAAACATCGAGAAAACAACAAATACTTTTTGGTTTTAACCCTGCGACATAGAAGGAATAGGAAAAGACCCTATAGAAATATTTTAAATTTAAAACGAATCAGTCGACCTGGTCTACGAATCTATTCTAATTATCAACGAATTCCGCGAATTTTAGGTGGAATGGGGATTGTAATTCTTTCTACTTCTCGAGGTATAATGACAGACCGAGAGGCTCGACTAGAAGGAATAGGTGGAGAAATTTTGTGTTATATCTGGTAATCCTTTATAATATGCAAATTGGATTCGAAACTTCCTATTTGCGAAAAAGGGGGGAGAGTTGTCTAATATCTTTCGCATTAGTTGATACCTCAAAGGAACTTTGTTTTATACAGATACTGCCAGGAGATAGAGTCAAAATTGAAGTAAGTCCTTATGATTCAACCAAAGGACATATAATTTATCGACTCCACAACAAAGATTTGAAGGATTAGGTTTTCAACTTCACCATTCCTTTCGTGGGAATACAATTCGAGATGAAAAATTTCAAGAAACTTATTTTCTTCCAAGAAATAGATTCAGAATTAAGGTAAGGAATGATAAATATGAAAATAAGAGCTTCCGTTCGTAAAATTTGTGAAAAATGTCGACTAATCCGTAGGAGGGGGCGCATTATAGTAATTTGTTCCAACCCGAGACATAAACAAAGACAGGGCTAATCAGACTTGCCAGAAGAGCCGATGTACAAATAAAGAATCTGTTTTGACATGAAATGGATATATCCATATATCTCTGACTCATATTTACGAGATGATAAAATATGGCAAAAGCTATACCGAAAATTAGTTCGCGTCGGAATGGACGTATTAGTTCACGTAAGGGTGCACGTAGAATACCAAAGGGAGTTATTCATGTTCAAGCAAGTTTCAATAATACCATTGTCACTGTTACAGATGTACGGGGTCGAGTAGTTTCTTGGTCCTCAGCTGGTACTTCTGGATTCAAAGGTACGAGAAGAGGAACACCGTTTGCTGCTCAAACCGCAGCAGCAAACGCTATCCGTACAGTAGTGGATCAAGGTATGCAACGAGCAGAAGTCATGATAAAAGGTCCCGGTCTCGGAAGAGATGCAGCATTACGAGCTATTCGTCGCAGTGGTATACTATTAACTTTCGTACGGGATGTAACTCCGATGCCACATAATGGCTGTAGACCTCCGAAAAAAAGACGTGTGTAGAACTGAACATTGAAGAAATCTCAAGAGAAATAAAAGATTCGATGATCTAATCAAATAATAGTACTATGGTTCGAGAGAAAGTAACAGTATCTACTCGGACACTACAGTGGAAGTGTGTTGAATCAAGAACAGACAGTAAACGCCTTTATTATGGACGCTTTATTCTGTCTCCACTTATGAAAGGCCAAGCCGACACAATAGGCATTGCGATGCGAAGAGCTTTACTTGGGGAACTAGAAGGAACATGTATCACACGTGTAAAATCTGAGAAAGTACCACATGAATATTCTACCATAACGGGCATTCAAGAATCGGTACATGAAATTTTAATGAATTTGAAAGAGATTGTATTGAGAAGTAATTTATATGGAACTTCTGAGGCGTCTATTTGTGTCAAGGGTCCTGGATATGTAACTGCTCAAGATATCATCTTGCCACCTTATGTGGAAATCGTTGATAATACACAACATATAGCTAGTTTAACGGAACCAATTGATTTTTGTATTGGATTACAAATAGAGAGAAATCGTGGATATCTTATAAAAACGCCACATAACTTTCAAGATGGAAGTTATCCTATAGATGCTGTATTCATGCCTGTTCGAAACGCGAATCATAGTATTCATTCTTATGGGAATGGGAATGAAAAACAAGAGATACTTTTTATCGAAATATGGACAAACGGAAGTTTAACTCCGAAAGAAGCACTTCATGACGCATCCCGAAATTTAATTGATTTATTTATTCCCTTTTTACATATGGAGGAAGACAACTTATATTTACAGGACAATCAACACACGGTTCCTTTATCCCCTTTTACCTTTCATGATAAATTGGCTAAACTCATAAAAAACAAAAAAAAAATAGCATTGAAATCGATTTTTATTGACCAATCAGAATTGTCTTCCAGGATCTATAATTGCCTCAAAATGTCCAATATATATACATTATTGGACCTTTTGAATAACAGCCAAGAAGATCTTATGAAAATTGAACATTTTCGTAGCGAAGATATAAAACAGATATTGGGCATTTTAGAAAAATATTTCGTAATTGATTTAGCAAAAAATAAGTTTTAAATCTATTGGACTTACTTAGTGAAAATAGATTGAAAAAGCACAATTTAGCACAATTAATATATCATATATTAGATATTAGAAAGAAATTAATAATGAAATTGAATAGATGTATCTAGGGAGAATTCGCTTTGAAGAAACTATTCCCTAGATACATATGTCGTGTTAGTTCACAATTGAATCAATTAAAAAATTTAAAAAAGACCTAAAGTTAGGGATTTATCAATAGGTAATGTTGCACCAATGCCCAACCAAAGGGCGACTGCGGTACCAATCAAAAAGACAGTCGTCGCTACTGGACGGCGAAATGGATTTTGGAATTTATTAACATTCTCTAAAAAAGGTACTGTTAATAATCCCGCAGGTACTGAAACCATTAAAAGAACCCCCAATAATTTATTGGGCACTGTACGAAGTATTTGAAATACAGGAAAGAAATACCATTCAGGTAAGATTTCCAAAGGGGTTGCAAATGGATCCGCCGGTTCACCAATCATTGATGGTTCTAAAACGGCTAAGCCTACATTACATGCAATAGTACCTAGAATTACTACTGGAAAAATATATAAAAGATCATTGGGCCATGCGGGCTCGCCATAATAATTATGACCCATACCCTTAGCCAATTTAGCTCTTAATACAGGATCATTCAAGTCAGGTTTTTTTGTTATTGGGATAGGTGAATTCTTATAGATCCATCCCCCGAGGGAACTGGACATGATAATTTTTAATCATCCAGCTCGAGCAAGAATAAAAAGAACCAAACGAATCCATATATCCATAGAAAATATCTATATGGTACCTGTATTTACACATACACATATATGATATAGGAATGGTTCAATATAAGAAAAATT
>JAJJBR010001296.1:0-69145 GCA_022817965.1 Solanum lycopersicoides
TGTGGATCGAACTCCCATAGCCTCCTTATTTATTTACTTTTAAAATGTTCACTATTTTCTGAGTTGACCGTGAGGTTGTGGGATCAAACCCCCACAACCTCACTTTATTTTTATTTAATTCTTCTTTCTGCCTAGAGGTCGTGGGTTCGATTCCCATGCCTCACACTTATTTTTTCGTCTTTTCTTTAGATTTTAACCGAGAGGTTGTGGGTTCGAATCCCACTCCTCTCATTTTAAATTTTATCATTTTAATTTCCCAGCCAGAAGCACCCGAGTTCGATTCCGCTTAACCCCATTTCCTTCTTCACGTTTTTAACATTTTTCACGTGTGAGGTCTCGGTTCAATCCTGGTGACCTCACTTATTTTTATTCATTTAAAACCCCAGATTTCTAACCTGTGTTTGACCGAAACCAAACCTACACCATGCTGGAATTTTGGTCATTATTTTCAGCTCCTTTTTATCAACATTCGTACGTTAGTTCTTAGGACATTTCGGGGAACATTTAGAACGTCTTTAGGTGCATTTTCATGGGTTCATTTAGCCAAGATTTTCTCACTCAAATCAGACACATTACACTTCATATGAACATCACGTTGTGTACAAATTTTGTACATAAAATACAAGGATTAAACATGCCATTTCACACTTCCAACCGTGACCACATTCACGGCTACACGTTGCACACACATCACATAATTTCGGACAACATGCTTAATATTCACATAATTCCGAACATACACACATGAACGTAATCATCACAAAAACAATTGCATACCTAATTTCTACCAGCAAACATATCCAACCTATTATTTGATGGGAGCTAGTGACAGGGACATGCAACGGGGACAATCCTAGTTTTCAAATTAGAATTGACTGAAGCTTAAGGGGTCTCTTGGAAAAGGGACCAAGAGAGAAGAAACCCATACCTTATTTGATTTTCAAATCTTGAACTTGCTGCCCAAAACCTTCTCCAAAATCACGACCAATCACCAAAAGCCTCAACACCAAACTCGACGGAAATCTCCCCTTTTTGCCTAACGTCTTCACTTAGTTTGTTTTCTTAAAATTTCGTGTGAGTTCTTCAAGTGTGAAGAACTTTGATATATTTTCTATTCTTGTACGTTTGTAAGGCAGAGAGAACGTGAAAGATAATGGAGAAACGCAAGAGATGAACGTGAGAGAGTGTTTAGCGTGAAAGATAGTTTAGACTTAGGTAAAGACTTAGTCAACTAGGACTCTTTCAAACCTCTAAAAATCTGATTTAATTAGTTTAGTGAAATGACATAATGCCCTTACAAAATCAGATTATAAACTTCAATTTAAATATACTTAATTTGGTGCTTCCGTTGAGGTTCGAACCCGGGTGGAGTGATCACCGTGAAATGGGTCCTTTCGGGTCGACCCGACCCGAACCGGTCCTTCAATTTAATTAATTAATAAATTAATTAATTCCTTAGGGTAATTACGATATTACCCTTGGCCTGGAAAAGACCATTTTACCCCTGGACCCTCCAAACGTAAGTTTAACCCTTTCAAGTCCAGTTTGAACACACTCGGGTTTAAACTCGTATTCGGGGTCCTAAACTTGTCCAACCTGGTCCCACGTAGCTCAACCAACTCACCAAGTTGATTGGCTAGGGGAGTGCATAGGCCGGGGGACCCGGTTCCACATGCACCAAGCCGTGGGACCATGGCCCCCACACCTTGCCGGGAAGCCTCACCCTCACGGGTTGAGTGCACCCGGTGGGGTGTGGCCCATGCGGGTACCCCTAGGGTACTAGGGTGGCTGGTTTTAGGGTCCTTAGTACCTTTACTTAGCATATTTGATTTCGGGTTGTTACAAGTTCATTTCTAAAAATCTATAAGGGAACTAAGTATTCCCTAAAAGTTTATAAATGTTTCACATTTACGTTAAAAAGGGATCTAAGAGTTCCAAAAGAGTTTTGAACAAAAAGGTGAACTTTGATTCCAAAAGAAGATTTTTAAAGAAAAAGAGTTCAGTAAATTATCTCAACCCAAAGGAAGGAAGTTTTATTAAAAGAAAGAGCTAAAGTATATTTTGAGAGTAGTATTGAGCACCAATGTGGGGATGAGAGTTCATATTAACTCAAGTTTACATGTATACCATGAAGCCATTATGGGAACTGATCATACTTTTTAGATGATCATGTAAGATAATCTAGTGGATCCACTAAGCTAAGTAAGGTCATATACCGATGGCAAAGTGTAGGATGGTCCTCTTGTAATGTGAGCTAAGACTTTGTACCATCACTTAGGCTTATAGTTATGATTGTCGATTAGAGAATCTCCCACAAAACTTATATTACTTTCATATATAAGTAAGGTTGAGTTTGTTATTGCATTTGTTTAACGAACTAAATTGTTTTATTGCTTTATAATCTTTATATATCGCATGTGTTTTAAATTGCTTTATATACATACATTGACTTAAATATACTCTTGAGTTGAGCAGATCCAAGGTAAGTTCATCTTATTCTCCTAGAGCTTAAGTCATTGTGTAGCATTCCAACTCGCATACTCGTACATTCAATATACTGATGCAGTTGGCCTACATCATTTTATGATGCAGACGCGATAACCAGGATTAGCACGCAGTGCACTGTTCATCCAGTTAAGCACTCCATAGTCATTTGGTGAGTCTCTTTATATTCTAGAGGGCTTCCCTTTATTTGCTTTTCTAGATTTGTTGTTAGGATGTTGTGGGGTCTGTACCAACATCCATCTCAGTCAGCTTAAAAGGCTTCATAGACAATGTAGTAGTTCTGTTTTGGAATCTCCTTTATCTTATATTTCATATATTCAAGTATTAAAA
The DNA here is from genome assembly GCA_022817965.1 of Solanum lycopersicoides. Taxonomy (NCBI): domain Eukaryota; kingdom Viridiplantae; phylum Streptophyta; class Magnoliopsida; order Solanales; family Solanaceae; genus Solanum; species Solanum lycopersicoides. Next base: position 2,836 of record JAJJBR010001296.1, read on the forward strand.
ATTAAGTGCCATTTTGGTCAAGACAGTTAGTAAGTTATCTTATGAGAATGCTTTAAATTCCTTGTCTGAGTTAGTATAGTCTTCAATTGAGTTTAGTAAGCCAGGCCAAGGGTTTTCTCAAGGCCAACAATGGTCGCTGGGTTCCGGCCACGTCTAGGGTGTAGGCTCTAAGTGTGACAAACTTGGTATAAAAGCACAGAGTTCAAGAGTCCTGGGGAGTCTGTGAAGTCATCTCTATAGAGTCTTAGTCATCGGTGTGAAGCCCGCCACATCTATGATTAGAATGCTACAACATTTAGGAAAAAAATCTCACTCCTTTCATATTCCTTTTTGTGCGTTAGAGTTTATCTCTAAAAAGTCTCTCTCTAATTCGTGTTTGCGCGTGCTTCAGATCATTGTGCCTCTGTGAAGAGAAATTAGAGGTTGACCGGCCAGAAGAAATTTTGACGAACAAGAGGTCCATAATGCACAATATGTGCAACCCCAAGGAGAGGTTACCAATGCTGAGATCGGCGAGGCTATTCGAATGCTAAGCAAAACGGTGACTAAATCAGTCGGGCAACAGAGAGGAGCTCGACAAGAAGGGGGCTGACACCTCAAGGGTTCATAAGTTTCTGAGATTGAATCCTCCTAGCTTCACCGGATCAAACACTACTGAGGATCCGAATAACTTTGTGGAGGAGTTGAAGAAGGTGTTTGAGGTGATACATGTGGTTGATACTAAGAGGGTTGAATTAGTTGCATACCAACTGAAGATTGTGCAAGAAATTAGTTCGAACAATGGAATGAAGGTAGAGCTGAGGGTGCACCACATACAAGTTAGGCTTGTTTCAAAGAATCCTTCTTGGGGAGGTTTGTTCCTCGAGAACTGAAGTAAGTAAAGGTACGGGAGTTCCTCACTTTGAAATAGGACTCCATGAATGTTCATGAGTATGGGTTGAAGTTCACCCAACTATCTCGCTATGCTCCATAGATGGTGAAAGACTTGAGGAGTAGAATGAGCTTGTTTGTTGCTGTTTGAGTCGTGCTTCAAGCAAAGAAGGTAGGGCTGCAATGTTGATTGGTGACATGGACATATTAAGATTTATGGTCTATGTGCAATAGTTTGAAGAGGTGAAGATGAGGGACTGAAAGGAATATCGAAATAATAAAGCGAAGACTGGGAATGAGTCTGGTCAACAGAAGGGTGGTTCAGGTCGACTACAATTTCAGAAATCAAAGGGACATGCACCATCATCTACTAGTGCATCTGCGCCCAGAAGTAGAGGTGAGTACAATGACCAGAATTCACAGAACTTCAAGGATAGACCAACACAATCCCAAGGTAATGTGTTATAAAGAGGTAGTGAGATTTTTGCATGTGGTAAATGTGGTGATACCCACCCGGGGGGATGTCGTGATGGCCAGACATGTTTTTCAAGTGCGGCCAAAAGGGTCACTTCATGAGGGAATGTACTAAGAATAATCAAGGTGGTGTAAATCCGGAAAATAGAGCTCAAACTTCCTCAGTTTCTCAACCAGACAAGGCTGCACCTAGAAGAGCCATTTCTAGCACTGACGGAGGGGCAAACCGTCTCTATGCAATCACTAGCCGCCAAGTGCAAGAGAACTCTCCAGATGGTGTCACGGGTATGATCAAGTCTTTACTTTTGATGTCTATGCTTTGTTAGACCCAGGAGCAAGTTTATCTTTTGTAACTCCCTATGTGGCAAATTAGTTTGAAATTCTTCGTGAAAAACTAATGGAACCCATTTGTGTTTCTACACCTGTTGGGAAGTCTATTCTAGCGGAAAGAGTTTATCGTCATTGTCCTGTTTCCATCAATCACAAGAGCACCATGACTGATCTGGTAGAGTTATACATGGTAGATTTTAATGTCATTCTAGGTATGGACTGGCTCCATGCCTGTTATGCATCGATAGACTGCAGAACTTGAGTTGTCAAGTTTCAAATTCTTAATGAGCATATCATATAGAGGACTAGTAGTTCACCAGTACCTAAGGATCATTTCATTTCGTACCTTAAGGCGAGGAAGTTAGTTTCTAAGGGGTGTATCTATTACTTAGTCTGAGTTAATGACTCAAGTGTTGAGGTACATTCTCTTCAGTTACTTTCTATAGTCAGTGAGTTTCCGAAAGTCTTTCTTGATGATCTACCCGGAGCCCCTCCCGAGAGAGAGATAGACTTCGGCATAGATATCATCCCTGATACTCGTCATATCTCTATTCCGCTATACAAAATAGCATCAACAAAGTTAAAAGATCTAAAAGAACATTTGAAGGACTTGTTATACCAAGGTTTCATTCGACCAAGTGTCTAACCTTGGGATGCTCCGATCTTGTTTGTAAGGAAGAAAGATGGGTCCCTTAGGATGTGTATAGACTATCGCCAATTGAATAAGGTGACCATCAAAAATAAATATCCTTCTCAAGGATAAATGATCTTTTTGATCAACTTCAAGGTGCTTTTTGTTTTTCCAATATTGACCTCAAATCAGGCTATCATCAGTTGAAAGTAAGGAAATGTGATATTCCAAATACAACTTTTAGAATAAGGTATGGGCATTATGAATTTTTTTGTTTTGTCCTATGGTTTGACAAATGCACCTGCAACATTCATTGATCTTATTAACAGAGTCTTCAAACCTTATTTAGATCTGTTTGTCATCGTTTTCATAGATGGCATACTGATTTATTCAAGAAGTGAAGAAGTTCATGTTACTAAGGATTTTTCTTCAGACCTGGAAGTATAAAGAGTTATATGCTAAGTTCTCCAAGTGCTAGGTTTGTCTTAATTGTGTGGCATTCTTAGACCACATTGTTTCTGGTGAATGGATTAAAGTTGACACTCAAAAGATTGAAGCAGTTCAGAGGTTTCCTAGACCCACATCTCTGATAGATATAAGGAGTTTTCTTGGGCTTGGCTTGCTATTAGAGGAGATTTGTTGAACGATTCTCATTTATATTTTCTCTTTTGACCAAGCTAACACTAAGACAGTAAAATTTTCACTGGTGTGAAGTTTGTGAGAAAAGCTTTCAGGAGTTGAAAAAGAGGTTGACTACCGATCTGGTCTTGACATTACCAGAGGTTACTCAAGGCTTTATGGTGTATTGTGATACATCAAGTGTTGGCTTGGGCTGTGTGTTGATGCAAAATAATAAGTTTATAGCTTATGCCTCTCGAATGTTAAAGATTTATGAGAGGAATTATCCAACTCATGACTTAGAATTGGCTGCAGTAGTGTTTGCTTTGAATATGTGGCTTCACTATTTGTATGGTGTTCATGTTGATATATTCACTGATCACAAGAGCCTCCAATACTTGTTCATTCAGAAAGAACTTAACCTCAGACAGAGAAGGTGGTTGGAATTACTCAAGGAGTATGACATGAGTATTCTATACCACCCAGGTAAGGCTAATGCGGTTGCTGATGTCTTAAGTAGGTTGTCCATGGGAAGTACTTCTCATGTCGAAGAAGGGAAGATAGAGTTAGCTAAATATGTACACAGATTTGCATGTTTGGGAGTCACACTTAAGGATTCTACAGAAGGAGGCATAGTGGTGACCAATGGGGTTGACTCATCATTAGTGTGAGAGGTGAAAGAAAAGCAAGACCAAGATCCTATTTTGCTTGATTTGAAGGAAAATGTTCATAAGCAAAGAGTATTGACTTTTGAACAAGGGGGAGATGGTGTGCTGAAGTATCATGGTAGATTATGTATACTTAAGGTGGATGGACTCCAAGAGAGGATCTTGTAGAAGGATCATAGCTCCAGATATTTCATTCATCTAGGTTCCTTAAAGTTTTCAAAGAGTCTTAAACAATCTTTTTAGTTTTGGTTCAAGGCTTAAGTTTCAAGTTAAGTAAAGAGCAAGAGTTGAGTTCTGTCACGACCAGAATCTAGACCCCAGACGAGACCGAGAGGTTGTGGGATCGAACCCCCATAGCCTCCTTATTTTATTTACTTTTAAAATGTTGACTATTTTCTGAGTTGACCGTGAGGTTGTGGGATCGAACCCCCACAACCTCACTTTATTTTTATTTTATATTCTTCTTTCTGCCTAGAGGTTGTGGGTTCGATTCCCACGCCTCACACTTATTTTTTTTGTCTTTTCTTTAGATTTTGACTGAGAGGTTGTGGGTTCGAATCCCACTCCTCTCATTTTAAATTTCGTCATTTTATTTCCCAGCCAGAAGCACTCGAGTTTGATTCCGCTTAACCCTATTTCCTTCTTCACATTTTTTAAACATTTTTCACGTGTGAGGTCTCGGGTTCAATCCCTAGTGACCTCACCTATTTTTATTCATTTAAAAACCCAGATTTCTAACCTTTGTTTGACCGAAACCAAACCTACACCATGCTGGAATTTTGGTCATGATTTTCAGCTCCTTTTTATCAACATTCGTACGTTAGTTCTTAGGACATTTCGGGGAACATTTAGAATGTCTTTAGGTTCATTTTCATGGGTTCATTTAGCCAAGATTTTCTCACTCAAATCAGACACATTACACTTCATATGAACATCACGTTGTGTACAACTTTTGCACATAAAATACAAGGATTAAATATGCCATTTCACACTTCCAACCGTGACCACATTCACGGCTACATGTTGCACACACATCATATAATTTCGGACAACATGCTTAATATTCACATAATTCAGAACATACACACATGAACGTAATCATCACAAGAACAATTGCATACCTAATTTCTACCAGCAAACATACCCAACCTATTATTTGATGGGAGCTAGTGACAGGGACATGCAACAGGGACAATCCTAGTTTTTGGATTAGAATTGACTGAAGCTTAAGGGGTCTCTTGTGAAAGGGACCAAGAGAGAAGAAACCCATACCTTATTTGATGTTCAAAGCTTGAACTTGCTGCCCAAAACCTTCTCCAAAATCATGTCCAATCACCGAAATCCTCAACACCAAACTCGACGGAAATCTCCCCTTTTTGCCTAACGTATTCACTTAGTTTGTTTTCTTAAAATTTCGTGTGATTTATTCAAGTGTGAAGAACTTTGATATATTTTCTGTTCTTTTACGTTTGCCAGGCAGAGAGATCGTGAAAGATAATGGAGAAACGTGAGAGATAGTTTAGACTTAGGTAAAGACTTAGTCAACTAGGACTCTTTCAAACCTTATCTGATTTATTAGTTTAGTGAAATGACCATAATGCCCTTAAAAAATTAGATTATAAACTTCAATTTAAATACACTTAATTTGGTGCTTCCGTTGAGGTTTGAACCCGGGTGGAGTGACCACCGCGAAACGGGTCCTTTCGGGTCGACCCGACCCGAACCGGTCCTTCAATTTAATTAATTAATAAATTAATTAATTCCTTAGGGTAATAACGATATTACCCTTGGCCTGAAAAAGACCATTTTACCCCTGGACCCTCCAAACGTAAGTTTAACCCTTTCAAGTCCAGTTTGAACACACTCGGATTTAAACTCGTATTCGGCGTCCTAAACTTGTCCAACCTGGTCCCACCTAGCTCAACCAACTCACCAAGTTGATTGTCTAGGGGAGTGCATAGGCCCGAGGACCCAGTTCCACACGCACCAAGTCATGGGACCATGGCCCCCACACCTTGCCGGGAAGCCTCACCCTCATGGGTTTAGTGCACCCGGTGGGGTGTGGCCTATGCAGGTACCCCTAGGGTACTAGGGTGGCTGGTTCTAGGGTCCTTAGTACGTTTACTTAGCATATTTGATTTCGGGTTGTTACAAGTTCATTTCTAAAAATCTATAAGGGAACTAAGTATTCCCTAAAAGTTTATAAATGTTTCACATTTACGTTAAAAAGGGAACTAAGAGTTCCAAAAGAGTTTTGAACAAAAAGGTGAACTTTGATTCCAAAAGAAGCTTTTTAAAGAAAAAGAGTTCAGTAAATTATCTCAACCCAAAGGAAGGAAGTTTTATTAAAAGAAAGAGCTAAAGTATATTTTGGGAGTAGTATTGAGCACCAATGTGGGGATGAGAGTTCATATTAACTTAAGTTTACATGTAAACCATGAAGCCATTATGGGAATTGACGGGTCATACTTTATAGATGATCAGGTAAGATAACCTAGTGGATCCACTAAGATAAGTAAGGTCATATACCGATGGCAAAGTGAAGGATGGTCCTTTTATAATGTGAGGTAAGACTTTGTACCATCACTTAGGCTTATAGTCATGATTGTCGATTAGAGAATCTCTCACAAAACTTATATTACTTTCATATATAAGTAAAGTTGAGTTTGTTATTGCATTTGTTTAACGAACTAAGTTGTTTTATTGCTTTATAATCTTTATATATCGCATGTGTTTTAAATTGCTTTATATACATACATTGACTTAAATATACTCTTGAGTTGAGCAGATCCAAGGTAAGTGCATCTTATTCTCCTAGAGCTTAAGTCATTGTGTAGCATTCCAACTCGCATACTCGTACATTCAATATACTGATGCCAGTTGGCCTTCATCATTTTATGATGCAGACGCGATAACCAGGATTAGCACGCAGTGCACTGTTCATCCAGTTAAGCACTCCATAGTCATTTGGTAAGTCTTTCTATATTCTAAAGGGCATCCCTTTATTTGTTTTTCTAGATTAGTTGTTAGGATGTTGTGGGGTCTGTCCCAACATCCATATCAGTCAGCTTAAAAGGCTTCACAGACAATGTAGTAGTTCTGTTTTGGAATCTCCTTTATCTTATATTTCATATTTTCAAGTATTGAAAATTAAGTGCCATTTTGGTCAAGACAGTTAGTAAGTTATCTTATGAGAATGCTTTAAATTATTTGTCTGAGTTAGTATAGTCTTCAACTGAGTTTAGTAAGCCAGGACAAGGGTTTTCTCAAGGCCAACAATGGTCGCTTGGTTTCGGCCACGTCTAGGGTGTAGGCTCTGGGCGTGACAAACTTGGTATCAAAGCAAAGAGTTCAAGAGTCCTGGGGAGTCTGTGAAGTCATCTCTGTAGAGTCTTAGTCATCGTTGTGAAGCCCGCCACATCTATGATTAGAAGGCTACAACATTTAGGAAAAAAATCTCACTTCTTTCATATTCTTTTTTGTGCGTTAGAGTTAATCTCTAAAAAGTCTCTCTAATTCATGTTTGCGCGTGCTTCAGATCATTGTGCCTCCGTGAAGAGAAATTAGAGGTTGACCAGCCAGAAGAAATTTTGAGGAACAAGAGGTCCATAATGCACAATATGTGCAACCCCAAGGAGAGGTTCCCAATGCTGAGTTCCGCGAGGATATCTGAATGCTAAGCAAAGCGGTGACTAACTAAGTAGGGCAACAGAGAGGAGCTCGACAAGAAGGGGGCTGACACTTCAAAGGTTCATGAGTTTCTGAGATTGAATCCTCCTAGGTTCACCGGATCAAACACTACTGAGGATCTGAATAACTTTGTGGAGGAGTTGAAGAAGGTGTTTGAGGTGATACATGTGGTTGATACTAAGAGGGTTGAATTAGCTGCATACCAACTGAATATTGTGCAAGAACTTGGTTCGAACAATGCAATGAAGGTAGAGCTGCGGGTGCACCACATACAAGTTGGGCTTGTTTCAAAGAATCCTTCTTGGGGAGGTTTGTTCCTCGAGAACTGAAGTAAGTAAAGGTACGGGAGTTCCTCACTTTGAAACAGGACTCCATGAATGTTCATGAGTATTGGTTGAAGTTCACCCAACTGTCTCGCTATGCTCCATAGATGGTGAAAGACTTGAGGAGCAGAATGAGCTTGTTTGTTGCTGGTTTGAGTCATGCTTCAAGCAAAGAAGGTAGGGCTGCAATGTTGATTAGTGACATGGACATATCAAGACTTATGGTCTATGTGCAATAGTTTGAAGAGGTGAAGATGACAGACTGAAAAGAATATCGAAACAATAAAGCGAAGACTTGGAATGAGTCTGGTCAACAGAAGGGTGGTTCAAGTCGACCACAATTTTAGAAATCAAAGGGGCATGCACCATAATCTACTAGTGCATTTGCGCCCAAAAGCAAAGGTGAGTACAATGGCCAGAATTCACAGAACTTCAAGGCTAGACCAGTCCAATCCCAAGGTAGTGTGGTACAAAGAGGTAGTGGGATTTTTTTATGTGGTAAATGTGGTGATACCCACCCGGGGGGATGTCGTGATCGCCAGACATGTTTTTTCAAGTGCGGTCAAAAGGGTCACTTCATGAGGGAATGCACTAAGAATAATCAAGGTGGTGTAAATCCAGAAAATAGAGCTCAATCTTCCTCAGTTGCTCCACCAGACAGGGTTGCACCTAGAGGAGCCATTTCTAGCACTGACGGAGGGGCAAACCGTCTCTATGCAATCATTAGCTGCCAATTGCAAGAGAACTCTCCAGATGGTGTCACGGGTATGATCAAGTCTTTACTTTTGATGTCTATGCTTTGTTAGACCCAGGATCAAGTTTATCTTTTGTAACTCCCTATGTGGCAAATTAGTTTGAAATTCTTCCTAAAAAACTAATGGAACCCTTCTGTGTTTCTAGACCTGTTGGGGAGTCTATTCTTGCGAAAAGAGTTTATCGTGATTGTCCTGTTTCCATCAATCACAAGAGCACCATGACGGATCTGGTAGAGTTATACATGGTAGATTTTAATGTCATTCTAGGTATTTACTGGCTCTATGCCTGTTATACATCGATAGACTGCAGAACTTGAGTTGTCAAGTTTCAAATTCTTAATGAGCATATCATATAGAGGACTACTAGTTCAGCAGTGCCTAAGGATCATTTCATTTTGTACCTTAAGGCGAGGAAGTTAGTTTCTAAGGGGTGTATCTATTACTTAGTCTGAGTTAATGACTCAAGTTTTGAGGTACATTCTCTTCAGTCACTTCCTATAGTCAGTGAGTTTCCGAAAGTCTTTCCTGATGATCTATCTGGAGTCCCTTCCGAGAGAGAGATATACTTCGGCAATAAACATCATCCCAGATACTCGTCATATCTCTATTATGCTATACAGAATAGCATCAACAGAGTTAAAAGAGCTAAAAGAACAATTAAAGGACTTGTTATACCAAGGCTTCATTCGACCAAGTGTCTAACCTTGGGATGCTTCGATCTTGTTTGTAAGGAAGAAAGATGGGTCCCTTAGGATGTGTATAGACTATCGCCAATTGAATAAGGTGACCATCAAAAAAGAAATATCCTCCTCAAGGATAAATGATCTTTTTGATCAACTTCAAGGTGCTTTTTGTTTTTCCAATATTGACCTCAAATCAGGCTATCATCAGTTGAAAGTAAGGAAATGTGATATTCCAAACACAACTTTTAGAACAAGGTATAGGCATTATGAATTTTTTGTTTTGTCCTATGGTTTGACAAATGCACCTGCAACATTTATGGATCTTATTAACAGAGTCTTCAAACCTTATTTAGATCTGTTTGTCATCATTTTCATAGATGACATACTGATTTATTCAAGAAGTGAAGAAGATTATGTTAGTCACCTAAGGATTTTTCTTCAGACCTGGAAGGATAAAGAGTTATATGCTAAGTTCTCCAAGTGCTAGGTTTGTCTTAATTATGTGGAATTCTTAGACGACATTGTTTCTGGTTAATGGATTAAAGTTGACACTCAAAGATTGAAGTAATTCAGAGGTTTCCTAGACCCACATCTCTGATAGATATAAGGAGTTTTTCTTGGGCTTGGCTTGCTATTAGAGGAGATTTGTTGAACGATTCTCATTTATATCTTCTCTTTTGACCAAGCTAACACTAACACAGTAAAATTTTCAATGGTGTGAAGCTTGTGAGAAAAGCTTTCAGGAGTTGAAAAAGAGGTTGACTACCGATCTGGTCTTGACATTACTAGAGGTTACTCAACGCTTTATGGTGTATTGTGATACATCAAGTGTTGGCTTGGGCTGTGTGTTGATGCGAAATAATTAGTTTATAGCTTATGCCTCTCGACAGTTAAAGATTTATGAGAGGAATTATCCAACTCATGACTTAGAATTGGCTGCAGTAGTGTTTCCTTTGAATATGTGGCTTCACTATTTGTATGGTGTTCATGTTGATATATTCACTGATCACAAGAGCCTCCAATACATGTTCACTCAGAAAGAACTTAACCTCAGACAGAGAAGGTGGTTGGAATTACTCAAGGACTATGACATGAGTATTCTGTACCACCCAGGTAAGGCTAATGCGGTTGCTGATGTCTTAAGTAGGTTGTCCATGGGAAGTACTTCTCATGTCAAAGAAGGGAAGATGGAGTTAGCTAAATATGTACACAGATCTGCATGTTTGGGAGTCAGACTTATGGATTCCACAAAAGTAGGCATAGTGGTGACCAATGGGGTTGACTTATCATTAGTGTGAGAGGTGAAAGAAAAGCAAGACCAAGATCCTATTTTGCTTTATTTGAAGGAAAATGTTCATAAGCAAAGAGTAATTACTTTTGAACAAGGGGGAGATGGTGTGCTGAAGTATCAAGGTAGATTGTGTATACTTAAGGTGGATGGACTCCAAGAGAGGATCTTGTAGAAGGCTCATAGCTCCAGATATTTCATTCATCTGGGTTCCTTAAAGTTTTCAAAGAGTCTTAAACAATCTTTTTATTTTTGGTTCAAGGCTCAAGTTTCAAGTTAAGTAAGACAAGAGTTGAGTTCTGTCACGACCGGAATATAGACCCCAGACGAGACCGAGAGGTTGTTGGATCGAACCCCACATCCTCCTTATTTTATTTTCCTTTAAAATGTTGACTATTTTTCTGAGTTGACCGTGAGGTTGTGGGATCGAACCCCCACAGCCTCACTTTATTTTTATTTAATTTTCTTCTTTCCGCCTAGAGGTCGTGGGTTCGATTCCCACGCCTCACACTTATTTTTTCCGTCTTTTCTTTAGATTTTGACCGAGAGGTTGTGGGTTCGAATCCCACTCCTCTTATTTTAAATTTTGTCTTTTAATTTCCCAGCCAGAAGCACCCGAGTTCGATTTTCCTTAACCTCATTTCCTTCTTCACGTTTTTTTAAACATTTTTCACGTGTGAGGTCTCGGTTTCAATTCCTGGTGACCTCACCTATTTTTATTCATTTAAAAATCCAGATTTCTAACCTTTGTTTGACCAAAACCAAACCTACACCATGTTGGAATTTTGGTCATGATTTTCAGCTCCTTTTTATCAACATTCGTACATTAGTTCTTAGGACATTTCGGGGAACATTTAGAACATCTTTAGGTCATTTTCATGGGTTCATTTAGCCAAGAGTTTATCACTCAAATCAGACACATTACACTTCATATGACATCACGTTGTGTACAACTTTTGCACATAAAATACAAGGATTAAACATGCCATTTCACACTTCCAACCGTGAACACATTCACGGCTACACGTTGCACACACATCACATAATTTCTGACAACATGCTTAATATTCACATAATTCCGAACATACACACATGAACGTAATCATCACGAAAACACATTGCATACCTAATTTCAACCAGCAAACATACCCAACCTATTATTTTATGGGAGCTAGTGACAGGGACATGCAACGAGGACAATCCTAGTTTTCGGATTAGAATTGACTGAAGCTTAAGGGGTCTCTTGGGAAAATGACCAAGAGAGAAGAAATCCATACCTTATTTGATGTTCAAAGCTTGAACTTGCTGCCCAAAACCTTATCCAAAATCACGTCCAATCACCGAAAGCCTCAACACCAAACTCGACGGAGATCTCCCCTTTTTGCCTAACGTCTTCACTTAGTTTGTTTTCTTAAAATTTCGTGTGAGTTCTTCAGGTGTGAAGAACTTTGATATATTTTTTGTTCTTTTACGTTTTTCAGGCAGAGAGATCGTTAAATATAATGGAGAAACATGAGAGATGAACATGAGAGAGTGTTTAACATGAACAATAGTTTAGACTTAGGTAAAGACTTAGTCAACTAGGACTCTTTCAAACCTTTAAAAATCTGATTTAATTAGTCTAGTGAAATGAACATAATCCCATTACAAAATCAGATTATAAACTTCAATTTAAATACACTTAATTTGGTGCTTCCGTTGAGGTTCGAACCCGGGTGGAGTGACCACCGCAAAACGGGTCCTTTCGGGTCGACCCGACCCAAACCGGTCCTTCAATTTAATTAATTAATAAATTAATTTTTTAGGGTAATTACGGTATTACCCTTGGCCTGAAAAAGACCATTTTACCCCTGGACCCTCCAAACGTAAGTTTAACCCTTTCAAGTCCGATTTGGACACACTCGGGTTTAAACTCATATTAGGGGTCCTAAACTTGTCCAACATGGTCCCACCTAGCTCAACCAACTCACCAAGTTGATTGTCTAGGGGAGTGCATAGGCCCGGGGACCCGGTTCCACACGCACCAAGCCATGGGACCATGGCCCCCACACCTTGCCGGGAATCCTCACCCTTACGGGTTTAGTGCACCCGGTGGGGTGTGGCCCATGCGGGTACCCCTAGGGTACTAGGGTGGCTGGTTCTAGGGTCCTTCGTATGTTTACTTAGCATATTTGATTTTGGGTTGTTACAAGTTCATTTCTCAAAATATATAAGGGAACTAAGTATTCCCTAAAAGTTTATAAATGTTTCACATTTACATTAAAAAGAGAACTAAGAGTTGCAAAAGAGTTTTGAACAAAAAGGTGAACTTTGATTCCAAAAGAAGCTTTTTAAAGCAAAAGAGTTCAGTAAATTATCTCAACCCAAAGGAAGGAAGTTTTATTAAAAGAAAGAGCTAAAGTATATTTTGGGAGTAGTATTGAGCACCAATGTGGGGATGAGAGTTCATATTAACTTAAGCTTACATGTAAACCATGAAGCCATTATGGGAATTGACGGGTCATACTTTTTAGATGATCATGTAAGATAATCTAGTGGATCCACTAAGCTAAGTAAGGTCATATACCGATGGCAAAGTGCAGGATGGTCCTCTTGTAATGTGAGCTAAGACTTTGTACCATCACTTAGGCTTATAGTTATGATTGTCAATTAGAGAATCTCCCACAAAACTTATATTACTTTCATATATAAGTCAAGTTGAGTTTGTTATTGAATTTGTTTAACGAACTAAGTTGTTTTATTGCTTTATAATCTTTATATATCGCATGTGTTTTAAATTGCTTTGTATACATACATTGACTTAAATATACTCTTGAGTTGAGCAGATCCAAGGTATGTTCATCTTATTCACCTAGAGCTTAAGTCATTGTGTAGCATTCCAACTCGCATACTCGAACATTTAATATACTGATGCCAGTTGGCCTACATCATTTTATGATGCAGACGCGATAACCAGGATTAGCACGCAGTGCACTGTTCATCCAGTTGAGCACTCCGTAGTCATTTGGTGAGTCTCTTTATATTCTAGAGGGTATCCCTTTATTTGCTTTTCTAGATTAGTTGTTAGGATATTGTGGGGTTTGTCCCAACATCCATCTCAGTCAGCTTAAAAGGCTTCATAGACAATGTAGTAGTTCTGTTTTGGAATCTCCTTTATCTTATATTTCATATGTTCAAGTATTGAAAGTTAAGTGCCATTTTGGTCAAGACAGTTAGTAAGTTATCTTATGAGAATGCTTTAAATTCTTTGTCTGAGTTAGTATAGTCTTCAACTGAGTTTAGTAAGCCAGGCCAAGGGTTTTCTCAAGGCCAACAATGGTCGCTGGGTTCCGGCCACGTCTAGGGTGTAGGGTCTAAGCGTGACAAACTTGGTATAAAAGCACAAAGTTCAAGAGTCCTGGGGAGTCTGTGAAGTCATCTCTGTAGAGTCTTAGTCATCGGTGTGAAGTTCGCCACATCTATGATTAGAAGGCTACAACATTTTGGAAAAAAATCTCACTTCTTTCATATTCCTTTTTGTGCGTTAAAGTTTTTCTCTAAAAAGTCTCTCTCTAATTTGTGTTTGCGCGTGCTTCAGATCATTGTGCCTCCGTGAAGAGAAATTAGAGGTTGACCAGCCAGAAGAAATTTTGAGGAACAAGTGGTCCATAATGCACCATATGTGCAGCCCTAAGGAGAGGTTACCAATGCTGATTTCCGCGAGGCTATTCGAATGCTAAGCAAAGCGGTGACTAAATCAGTTGGGCAACAGAGAGGAGCTTGACAAGAAAGGGGCTGACACCTCAAGGGTTCATGAGTTTCTGAGATTGGATCCTCCTAGCTTAACCAGATCAAACACTACTAAGGATCCGAATAACTTTGTGGAGGAGTTGAAGAAGGTGTTTGAGGTGATACATGTGGTTGATACTAAGAGGGTTGAATTAGCTGCATACCAACTGAAGATTGTGCAAGAACTTGGTTCGAACAATGGAATGAAGGTAGAGCTGAGGGTGCACCACATACAGGTTGGGCTTGTTTCAAAGAATCCTTCTTGGGGAGGTTTGTTCCTCGAGAACTGAAGTAAGTAAAGGTACAGGAGTTCCTCACTTTGAAATAGGACTCCATGAATGTTCATGAGTATGGGTTGAAGTTCACCCAACTGTCTCGCTATGCTCCATAGATGGTGAAAGACTTGAGGAGCAGAATGAGCTTGTTTGTTGCTTGTTTGAGTCGTGCTTCAAGCAAAGAAGGTAGGGCTGCAATGTTGATTGGTGACATGGACATATCAAGACTTATGGTCTATATGCAATAGGTTGAAGAGGTGAAGATGAGGGACTGAAAGGAATATCGAAACAATAAAGCGAAGACTGGGAATGAGTCTGGTCAACATAAGGGTGGTTCAAGTCGACCACACTTTCAGAAATCAAAGGGACATGCACCATCATCTACTAGTGCATCTGCGCCCAGAAGTAGAGGTGAGTACAATGGCCAGAATTCACAGAACTTCAAGGCTAGACCAGCACAATCCCAAGGTAGTGTGGTACAAAGAGGTAGTGGGATATTTGCATGTGGTAAATGTGGTGATACCCATTCGGGGGGTTGTCGTGATGGCCAGACATGTTTTTTCAAGTGCGGTCAAAAGGGTCACTTCATGAGGGAATGTACTAAGAATAATCAAGGTGGTGTAAATCCGAAAAATAGAGCTCAATCTTCCTCAGTTGCTCTACCAGACAGTGTTGCACCTAGAGGAGCCATTTCTAGTACCAACGGAGGGGCAAACCGTCTCTATGCAATCACTAGACGCCAAGTGCAAGAGAACTCTCCAGAAGGTGTCACGAGTATGATCAAGTCTTTACTTTTGATGTCTATGCTTTGTTAGACCCAGGAGCAAGTTTATCTTTTGTAACTCCCTATGTGGCAAATTAGTTTGAAATTCTTCCTGAAAAACTAATGGAACCCTTCTGTGTTTCTACACCTGTTGGGGAGTATATTCTAGCGGAAAGATTTTATCGTGATTGTCCTATTTCCATCAATCACAAGAGCACCATGACGGATCTGGTAGAGTTATACACGGTAGATTTCAATGTCATTCTAGGTATGTACTGGCTCCATGCCTGTTATGCATCGATAGACTGCAGAACTTGAGTTGTCAAGTTTCAAATTCTTAATGAGCATATCATATAGAGGACTAGTAGTTCAGCAGTGCCTAAGGATCATTTCATTTTGTACCTTAAGGCGAGGAAGTTAGTTTCTAAGGGGTGTATCTATTACTTAGTCTGAGTTAATGACTCAAGTGTTGAGTTACATTATCTTCAGTCACTTCCTATAGTCAGTGAATTTTCAAAAGTCTTTCATGATGATCTACCTGGAGTCCCTCCCGGGAGAGAGATATACTTCGGCATAGACATCATCCCAGATACTCGTCATATCTCTATTCCGCTATACAGAATAGCATCATCAGAGTTAAAAGAGCTAAAAGAACAATTGAAGGAGTTGTTAGACCAAGGCTTCATTCAACCAAGTGTCTAACCTTGGGATGCTCTGATCTTGTTTGTAAGGAAGAAAGATGGTCCCTTAGGATGTGTATAGACTATCGCCAATTGAATAAGGTGACCATCAAAAATAAATATCCCCCTCAAGGATAAATGATCTTTTTGATCAACTTCAAGATGCTTTTTGTTTTTCCAATATTGACCTCAAATCAGGCTATCATCAGTTGAAAGTAAGGAAATGTGATATTCCAAACACAACTTTTAGAACAAGGTATGGGCATTATGAATTTTTTGTTTTGTCCTATGGTTTGACAAATGCACCTGCAACATTCATGGATCTTATTAACAGAGTCTTCAAACCTTATTTAGATCTGTTTGTTATCATTTTCATAGATGACATACTGATTTATTCAAGAAGTGAAGAAGATTATGTTAGTCACCTAAGGATTTTTCTTCAGACCTGGAAGGATAAAGAGTTATATGCTAAGTTCTCCAAGTGCTAGGTTTGTCTTAATTATGTCGCATTCTTAGACCACATTGTTTCTGGTGAATGGATTAAAGTTGACACTCAAAAGATTGAAGCAGTTCAGAGGTTTCCTAGACCCACATCTCTGATAGATATAAGGAGTTTTCTTGGGCTTGGCTTGCTATTAGAGGAGATTTGTTGAACGATTCTCATTTATATCTTCTCTTTGGACCAAGCTAACACTAAGACAGTAAAATTTTCACTGGTGTGAAGTTTGTGAGAAAAGCTTTCAGGAGTTGAAAAAGAGGTTGACTACCAATCTGGTCTTGACATTACTAGAGGTTACTCAAGGCTTTATGGTGTATTGTGATACATCAAGTGTTGGCTTGGGCTGTGTGTTGATGCAAAATAATAAGTTTATAGCTTATGCCTCTCGACAGTTAAAGATTTATGAGAGGAATTATCCAACTCATGACTTAGAATTGGCTGCAGTAGTGTTTGCTTTAAATATGTGGCTTCACTATTTGTATGGTGTTCATGTTGATATATTCACTGATCACAAGAGCCTCCAATACATGTTCACTCAGAAAGAACTTAACCTCACACAGAGAAGGTGGTTGGAATTACTCAAGGATTATGACATGATTATTCTGTACCACCCAAGTAAGGCTAATGCGGTTGCTGATGTTGTAAGTAGGTTGTCCATGGGATGTACTTCTCATGTCGAAGAAGGGAAGATGGAGTTAGCTAAATATGTACACAGATTTGCACGTTTGGGAGTCAGACTTATAGATTCCACAGAAGGAGGCATAGTGGTGACCAATGGGGTTGACTCATCATTAGTGTGAGAGGTGAAAGAAAAGCAAGACAAAGATCCTGTTTTGCTTGATTTGAAGGAAAGTGTTCATAAGCAAAGAGTATTGACTTTTGAACAAAGGGGAGATGGTGTGTTGAAGTATCAAGGTAGATTATGTGTACTTAAGGTGGATGGACTCCAAGAGAGGATATTGTAGAAGGCTCATAGCTCCAGATATTTCATTCATCTGGGTTCCATTAAGATGTACCGCGATTTGAGAGAGGTATATTGGTGGAAAAACATGTAGAAAGATATCGTTGAGTTTGTTGCAAAGTGTTCAAATTGTCACCAAGTGAAAGTGAAGCACCAAAAACCTAAAGGGTTGGATCATAATATAGAACTTCCAGAATGGAAGAGGGTGATGATTAATATAGACTTCATCACAAGATTGCCATGATCTCGAAGGCTACAGGATTCTATTTGGGAGATTATCGACAAAATGACAAAGTCAACTCTTATTGCCGATAAAGACTACCTATTCATCTGAGAATTATGCTAATTTGTACCTTCAAGAAGTAGTAAGACTTTACGGAGTTCCGGTCTCCATTATTTCGGATAGAGGTGCACAATTTACAGCACAATTCTAGAAATCTTTTAAGAAAGGTTTGGGTTCAAAGGTGAATTTGAGTACTGGTTTTCATTCTCAGATAGATGGACAAGCGTACTATTCAGACCTTAGAAGATATGTTGAGAGCTTGTGTGATCGACTTCAAGGGAAATTGGGATGATCGTATACCTCTCATTGAGTTTGCTTACAAGAATAGTTATGTTTTTGAGCATCCAAATGGCTCCATATGAAGCTATTTATAGGAGAAGATACATATCTCCTATTGGGTGGTTTGAAGTTTGCCAAACATGGTTGATAGGAGCAGATCTAGTTCACCAAGCTATGGAGAAGGTGAAAGTGATTTAAGAAAAATTGAAGATGACACAAAGTTGCAAAAAGTCCTACACAGATGTTAGGAGAAGGTCAATAGAGTTTGAGGTAGATGATTGGGTGTATCTTAAGGTTTCACCCATGAAAGGAGTTATGAGGCTTGGTGAGAATGGGAAACTTAGTCCCCGATATATTGGACCTTATATAATCACCTAGAGAGTGGGCAATGTAGCTTATGAGTTGGAGCTACCCCAAGAGTTAGCAGCGGTTCATTCGGTATTCCATATTTCTATGTTAAAGAAGTGCTTGGGTGATCCTTCATTTATAGTACCAACATAGAACATTGGGATTAAGTATAACCTATATAATGATGAAATTACGGTTTAGATTTTGGATCTTCAAGTTCAAAAGTTGAACAAAATGGAAGTTGCTTCAGTCATAGTCCTTTAGAGGAACCAATTCGTTGAAGAAGTGACTTGCGAAGCTGAGGAGAATATGAAGAAGAGATATCCACATCTCTTTGAAACCGGAGAGAATGCACATCATGGTAATAAATTCTTTTCTTAGTAATTTATAAGGTTATGTATAAGCATATTATTACTTGCTTTTGTTTGTTGAGTGCTGAAATGATGCTACTACCCTTAGCTTACTGAAAAATTTCTCATTCGAGCACGAATGACCCCAAGAGGGAGATATTACAATATCTCGTATCTTGAATTAACTAAGATTAAGATAAGAAAAACAAGAAATAATCAATTTTGGGAATAAGTGGGGAAATATGAAAAATTTCCAGCAAAATGAGTTTTGGTCATTTTCAAACGGCCATAACTTCCATCTCATGAGGAGTTTGGATGATTTATTTATATGGTTGGAAATCCATTGGTAATATCCTTCCAACACCGCCGAGTTTGTGAAAATCTGATATCATATGAGGGAGATATACCTTTCGGAAGTTGGATTGTTGAGTTGAGAAAAATCCATTCCGGATTTTAGTAAAGGTAAAGTTGTCTTTTCACCCTAGTATTTTCTAATTCGTTTTAAGGTTATATTAGGGGTAAAACAAAGTCCCAAATCATTTTTAGAAAAACTAAGAATGCTTAGAGCATGGGAGAAAAGAGAAAACAAGAGGAAGATCAAGATTTGTCCAAGAAATGCCAAGATCGTTGTGTGGTTTTCATCAGGGGTGATCCCTATTGAGGTATGTGAGATCATTAGGTGTTAGGTTCTTTAACACACACCCAATCTGTTTCAATTTATAAATTTAGAGTATATAGAATGATGGATATGAGAAATCTGGATGAAAATTCATTAAATTCTTACTGGTTGAATTGTAGTGTATCCCAAGTAGATTTGATTTATGTTTCCGAATTGTTTTTGGGTCTAATCGCTTGGATAATAAAGTATTTAGAGATTCGAAGTGTTTGGGGTGGGATCCATGGAAGTTTGGGAGGTTTAGAATTTAAAATCGGAGAAGAAATGTCACGCCCCGAGCTACCCTTGAGACGCGGACATGGAACCTAGGACCACAAGTAATTCCAAACTAACCCTGTTGGCATGATCATAAGCATACTAAAGATAATAAACTGTTGTGGAAGCTAAATCATACTTAAAATGAAAAGATGGGGAATACCCATATTCTATAACTGAGATATTTGAAAAAAATGAGTTTAATACAAAAGAAATATTAACTCAATACTAAGCTGAATCTAACTATATCTGAAATAAGCCTCTAAACTAGACTAGAAATACTGGGACAAGCCCAGCTAAATCTAGCAAAAACTGAAACTAAAAGATTAATACTGAAGAGAAACTCATGACTCTTATCCCCGAAGAACGAGGACTCACCACTGAATCTGCTGATTTGGAGATAGGGAAATCGATCTATGCGTGATCTGGATGCTGAGAATCTGAACCTACATCACGATAAAATGTAGCGCACGTATGCGTCAGTACTTGAAAGCAACTGAGCATGTATGATAGAGTAAAGATTAAATAAAACATAACTGAACAAGCACAAAAGCAAGTATAATAATCTGAACATGATATGCTGATTTCTGAGCTAACTGAATGCAATCACCAATTTATAACATGTTGAAACTGAATAATGAATATACTGATAAATGGTCAATGCAAAGAGTCTGACTGAACTGTGGGAGCAACTAATAACCGACAATAAAACCACATGAGCTAAATATGGAGTCCGATGTATACGCCCCATCGAGAGGACCTAATATACCCTGCCAAAGGTATAAAGGCATGCTGGCGTGATCACTAAACTGATTGCCCACAGATGGGACTTACAACCTACTTGGCTAGTAGTTCTGGGACTAATGGGTACGCTAAACCCTAGTCCAACTCGGTATTATGCTACTCCCAATGAATTCTGTAAATTAACTGATTATGTCTGAGTTTCTGTAAATACTGGATAGCTCAAAACTGAACATGCAAACTGAGAATGCAACAATTAATCTGGTAATTATGCATTTATAACTGAGGCATGTATAGCTGAAGTGTCTGAAATATCTGACCTAGCATATGTAATTCAAGAACTAAAGAAATACAAAGCTAGGGTTTTAAAATTCAAGCGATAATCTGAGTAATAACATGATAATCGGATTTGGAACATATATTTAACTAAATCATGAAGTTCTATCAAAGTTCTAGAAACCCTAGATTTAATCATGATAAGAGAATCAAGAACTGACTGAAACTAGGGACCCAATGGGTGAAAGGGACCCACTAGTGAAATCTCACATACCTGGTGATGAAATCCACGGAAAAATACGTAAGTTTTGTGGATGGAACTGCTGGACACTTGTTTCGTTCTTGAACTAGGGTTCTTGAGCTTTTTCTCCTCTCTTGCTTCTAATTTTCTAAGTTTTATTTTATGATTTGACTTGGATATGTTTTAATTATGTTTCTAGGCTTAAACTGACTAAAATATGATGATTTAGGGTCAAAACGACGTAACTTAGGGTTTAAACGGAGTGATAAAGGTAAAAATAAAACTGGTAAAGTTGTTGTCGGAACAAACGACGGCCATGACTGACGGTCCGTCGTCTGACCGACGCCCCGTCGTTGGGTCCGTCGACTGGGCCTGTTCGACAGACCTTTACTAAAATGGGCATAACTCTTTACTTGAAGGTCTAATTTTAGCAAGGTCGGTGGCTATGGAAAGATAATTAAATTATCTATTTGTTGGTAGGTCATGGGACACCTAATTCATTTTTTGGTAAGAGTTAGGATCATTTGAAGTTGAACCAACTGTATTTCCCCTTAATTGTCTATAAATTTTCCACCTACGGACTGTGCTGGTCATCTGTAGCTCTTGTCAGAGAGTGGGTGAAGGGAGTCTTGATTGACGGTCATGGACTACGGACCGTCGTCTGACTTACGGACCGTAAGTTCGTTCGTCGTCCAAGACTTAACATTTTTTTCTGGGCTGAGATTTTTGGGAGTTTCTGATCCCATAGATGGTTGTGCATGATGGGTTGTGGTTCAGGCTATGGTACGTCGATGCCACAGTTGATAGCACCTGCAGATTTTTCTGAAAAAACTAATTTTTGATCTATTTTGGCTACGGGGTGTTACAAAAAAAGTCAGAAAACCCGTCTGATAGGCCTTGGGGCGCCGTGCATACCAAAGCGCCTCAAGACAAACTCTGTCCGTCAGGCCCTCCAACGTCGCATCAGCCAGAGCGCCTGAGGATAGCCTCCGTCCTTCAGGCTCTGGTGCTCCGCGCCTCTCAGAGTGCCAAGGTCACCTGGAGACCCGTTCTTTCCCAATATTTTTGTACTACTTCCTAAGTGATGTACCTATCAATCCTAGTTGATTCCAATACTCTAAAGTATATCTAAACATCATGAAATCAACCATAAACATGATATCATAATCCTTGAATCCATGATTCAATTTAGCGAAATAAAGATCAAAGTTAAAAAAGTTAGGAGTCAAGTTGAAAAGTAAGAAGCCAGTCAAAGTAAGTCCTTAAAGTTTTCAAAGAGTCTTAAACAATCATTTTAAATTTGTTTTAAGGCTCAAGTTTCAAGTTAAGTAAAGAGCAAGAGTTGAGTTCATTTCTCAACATCTATAAGGGAACTAAGTATTCCCTAAAAGATTATCAATGTTTCACATTTATGTTAAAATAGGAACTAAGAGTTCCAAAAGAGTTTTGAACAAAAAGGTGAACATTGATTACAAAAGGATATTTTTAAAGCTAAAGGGTTCAGTAAATTATCTCAACACAAAGGAAGAAAGTTTTATTAAAAGTAAGAGCTAAAGTATATTTTGAGAGTAGTATTGAGCACTGATGTGGGAATGAGAGTTCATATTAACTCAAGTTTCCATGTAAACCATGAATCTATTATGGGAATTGACGGGTCATACTTTTTAGATAATCACGTAAGATAATCTAGTGGATCCACTAAGCTAAGTAAGGTCATATACCGATGGAAAGGTGTAGGATGGTCCTCTTGTAACGTGAGAAAAGATGTTGTACCATCATTTAGGCTCATAGTGATGGTTGTCGGTTAGAGAATCTCCCATAAAACTTATATTACTTATATATATAAGTAAAGTTGAGTTTGTTATTGCATTTATTTAACGAACTAAGTTGTTTTATTGCTTTATAAGCTTTATATATCGCATGTGTTTTAAATTGCTTTATATACATACTTTGACTTAAATATACTCTTGACTTGAGCACATTCAAGGTAAGTTTATCTTATTCCCCTCAAACTTAAGTCATTATGTAGCATTCGAACTTGCATACTCGTACATTCAATGTGTTGATATCAGTTGGCCTGCACCGTTAATCCAGTTGAGCACTCCGAAGTCATTTGGTGAGACTCCTTGCATTCCGGAGGACATCCCTTTTTTTTTCTTTTCTAGATTAGTTGTTAGGATGTTGTGGGGTCTGTCCCAACATCCATCTCAGTCAGTTTAAGAGGCTTCATAGACACTGTAGTGGTTCTATTTTGGAGTCTTCTTTATCTTATATTTCATATTTTCAAGTATTGAAACTTAATTGTCATTTTTGCCAAGACAGTTATTAAGTTATCTTAGGAGAATGCTTTAAATTCTTTATCTCAGTTAGTATAGTCTTCCGCTGTGTTAAGCAAGCCAGGGCAAGGGTTCACTCAAGGCCAACAATGGTCATTGGGTGCCGTCCACATCCAGGGTGCAGACTTCGGGCGTGACATTCCCTATTTTTTTAATTCAATTAAGAACCGATCAGTTCTTCTATCTAGGTGTGTTTCAGTCACCCACTTTGGTGCCAAGTTCAAATCACAATCTAATTGAAAGAGAAGAACATGAAATTTCCTTTTTTCTGTCTAAACTAATAACAAGCAGTTGAACTACAGCAAAACAATTGCTCTTCAAGACATAAAATGAGTGGCAACAAATGAACTTCTAAACAGAAAATTTTAAGGCAACAAAAACACATAACAAAACGCTAGATCCTTCAAGCGGGTTCAAACAATTTGTTAGTTGTAGTTTTATGATTTTACGAACTCAGGGATCTTGTGAAGGGAGCTGGTCCATCTATATTGCCAGGCTGGAAAAGGTACAAGTGGTTGGTGCACAGTCTCCAACTGATGATTTGACAAACTTAAGGACCTTGTAAAGGAACCTGGTCCTTGGTGAGACATACTCCTAACTACCAGGCCAGAAAAAGTATAGTTAGTTGGTACACAATATCCAACTGTGGCAGAAAGGGCAGAGACCTCGACCAATGTCGTGGTCTCGAAGGTTGTAACTATTTTTCATAAGGTACAATAGTTATAAACTTAGTTTTTGCAACTTTAATAGACTTTCAATAACTCTTGCAAAAGGTTGATCGAAAAGTTTAAATTCATCCTCAAGATCAAATTTGAGCCAAATAGAGCTGCTAGCTTAGTGGTCTTAGGATTTATTCTTCTGAACATATATTGTAAATTTGATCCTAAATCTATAAATGAATCATAGAGTTGTTTGGTGCTACATTCTAAATTAGTTAGAGTTAACTCATTTAGTGGGCAGTGTTGTATCTGCCTAAGGAACATTTAAATCATCTAAAGTTGGATGTTTTAGTAGGAGGTATTGTATCCGCTTGGAAAAAGTCTAAGTTATCTAGGGGTGATAACTTAGTGGGCGGTGTTGTATCCGCTTAGGCTCTTCAAGTAATAGGTAGATTATTTGATAGTGAGATTAATATCTTTTTCTCACATTGGTTGTAACTGAGTTCACTTTTGCTTGAGGAAGATTAATGAAGCAATTGAAAATCATGTGTAAGAGATTGTGATTTTACTCCATAAGGAGGTTTCCACGTAAACTGCTTATGTTGTGTTATTATTGTTATTTAATTTGCAATATATGTCGGGTTCAGTCAAGAGACCTGGTAATGGAACATTTAACAAAGATAAGGAAATTTTAACAAACACAATTATGTTTATTATTTTGATATAAATTACAACTTATAATACTTTATATATGACTTTCAAATATGTATGTTTTAACCTTTTTTTGCTTAGATACATGCTACTAACAAGGAAAGAAAGAAATATGAATCTCTTAATTTAACCATGATATATGAGGTGTATTTCATAAACATATTTTGGCCTTTAGATTTGATCATTTACAAGTGTAACAAGATCAAACACTACACTCGATAAACTAGACATAAACACTACTGGAGGGTAGCAGCAACACAGTCGGTGAAAATCTAAAACTGTAGCCTCAGTTAATGGATAATTTACTCTTTAAGTGAAAATTATAATAGAGTTTATATATATTTCATATGGATAACTATAATTTCTACTACAAGTAAATCAAAACAGTTCCTCTTCCATATTTAAAATGAAATAGCAACAACTGAACGCATAAGGAAATGCTAATCCTTAAGTAATGAACAGAATTCAAACAATCACTATCATGAACAAAATTCTCACAAAACAGAGTCCGTATAAAGCACAGTTCATCAAATCATCATTCAAACTGACTAAATGCTTATGTGCAAGGTACTTAAAGAACAGTGGCTAGTCCCATGGATAATAGCATAAATGGTGGAGGAAATTAAAGCATGCATGAAAGATAAACAACATATTTTCCAACACACTTTCGGAGAAGGAAAAAAGTTAGCAGACTACTTAGCAAATAGAGTTATCGATAAAGGAAATTGCAGATTCTCATATTTCAATAGTATAAGAGTAACAGGAAGGAAGATTATCAACAGTGACAAATTAAAATGTCCCTATTTGAGAATAGTACCAGTAAAGAGATAAAAGGATGGGGAAGGCTACAACATAAAAAATGCACAAGCATTAGATTCCTTTCAGATTTGATTTTTGCCTAAGGTGGTGTTTGTGCTCTGATGGACTGATATTATTAATAAAATTCTCTAATTATTTAAAATAAATAAAATAAAGCATAGTTCATAAAAAAAAACAGTTCATCAATTACAGAAACAAAGGAACATTTGAACACAGAAATTAGACTTCATCAATCGCGTTCAAACAATTTGAGATTACAAAAAAGGGAGATACATACCGGAACATGAAAATCTTGCCTCAGTAAACGGTGCGTCGCGTCGCCGTCGCTAATGAAGAGAAGGCTTCAAACTCCCACGAAATCAGTAGAAAAAGGGAACGATTTCAAACACCTAACTACAACATCAAATACAAAAATTAGATGACGATGGAAATCGGAAATCCTTGACAAATCGAGTTCAAACAATCAAAATACAAAGCAACTAATACCCAGAAAATAAGTAACTACTACATTATAAAAGGAGAGATTCATATCGCCGCAAAACGGTTTAAATTTTTTCTTCAATAATGGAGCTCGTCGTCCCGTCGGGGTTAAAGAGAAGAATGGCAGTGAAGGAACGTATTTTATCAGAGAGTATATTCTAAAAATGCAGTACTCCAAATTCTTGCGCGCCTTTGCCAATTTATGGAGTAGACTGTTACGTGGATGGCAAGAATTTACTCACGTACAAGTTATTAAAAAAATTATGTTTTGGAGAGAAAATACAATTTTTAGAAGTTAAATTGTATATTCAAATAAAAATTTTAATTAATATAATTTTACTTTATAGGTACAAATGGCCTTTAATTTTGGTGATAAAAGTAAAGAGAATTCAGTACTATTTTGTTTAGAGAGTTGTTAGGTAACGAACTTTTTAGAATTAATTTTCCCTTCATAAGATTGTTAACTTTGCTCCTAAAATTTTACGAAAAACTCTTAATTCAAATTTTTATTCTTATTCAAATGTTATGATTTTTATAATTTTAAATTATTCATGAGTCCTTGTTCTTCAGAAGATTTTTCCGTAAGTAATGTGTTTGAATAACCAAAATTATTTATATCACATTTACAAATAAGAAAATTGCATTATGGGTTTTAGTAGTTTGATTTAATTATTACATCTTATAATTGAGAACAATAACTTTAATTAAAAATAAAGAAGGACAATAAAATAGAAAAAATAAAGGACTAAAGGGATTAGCTTAACGAAGAAATTAATTATATCACAGGTTCCATAAACACCATGCTATTCTATCAACTTTGTTTTTTCCTTTTTCTATTCTATTTTGTTCTGTCTTTCCTTTCAATATGAAATATTATCATCATAATCTCCTCCTAATTTGATATAAATTCCATTAATAGATTGATATTTTATACAAATAACTCTTTTTGTATTTTGACACTCTTATCACTCTTCATATAAATTTCTTATGAGAGAAACTGTAAGAATTATTGTTTAATTACTATTAATTATTTCTTATTTATAGCCCAAGTTTACTCGTAACCCAAGTAATGCCATAAATAGTATTTCGATTTTGACCGAACTATTTCCACCTAAACATGAATCGGTCAAGATCAAATCTGTTTATCAAAGTGCTTCTCCGATTCGCCTGCCTCCTTGTGTGGAAATGCTTTTCATGATCTCCAGCTCTTTCCCACCGATTCGATCCGCCCCCCGGCTGGGAGGCATCTACCTCATCCCGATCACAAGGAGAGGTTCACTAAAAAGAAATAGATATCCTACGTACATTGGTTAATTGATGGACGTACCAGATTAAGTCATAACCTGTATAAATTAGTTCTCCCTCCACCTATTAGGATTATCACATATTCTCTACAATAATTCCATCGCTGACGGTTGTGATAACATAAAGTTAGGGTAAGGAGGTAGAAACAATTTACAATTAACGCTTCCGCTTTTTCTGTGATAAAGTCTTCCTCGTCAGTTATGTGACCCTAACAATCTCTATATAAGATTATTGTATTCAAGATTCTGATATTATGTATTCTAGTATTTAATATTACATGTGGTATCAGAGCCTGAATTGTTTGAACAGATAATCTTCATAAATTATATAACCGCATCAGATAATTTTATACATATATAACAAAAAGTATAAGTTGTAATTTTTTTCATATAAAAATTATGAACGTATTACGTATATATTTTAAAATTAAAAACATACATATTTGAAAATTATACATAAAGTATTATAGGTTGTAATTATCTTATATCAAAAGCTATACATAATTATGTTCATTATTTTGATATAAATTACAACTTATAATACTTTATGTATAACTTTCAAATATGTATGTTCTAACCTTTTTTTGCTTATATACATGCTACCAACAAGGAAAGAAAGAAATATGAATCTCTTAATTTTACCATGATATATGAGGTGTATTTCATTAGCATATTTTGGACTTTAGATTTGATCATTTACAAGTTCAACTAGATCAACAATACACTCGACAAACTAGACGTAAACACTACTGGAGGGGAGCAGAAACACAGTCGGTCAAAATCTAAAACTGTAGCCTCAGTTAATGGATAATTTACTCTTTGAGTGAAAATTATAATAGAATCTATATATATTTAATATGGATAACTATAATTTCTACTACAAGCAAATTTAAATAGTTCCTCTTCTAGATTTAAAATGAAATAGCAACAACTGAACACATAAGTAAATGCTAGATACTTCAGCAATAAACAGAATTCAAACAATCACTATCACGAACGAAATTCTCACAAAACAGAGTCCGTATAAAGCACAGTTCATCAAATCATCATTCAGACTGACTCAATGCTTATATGCAAGGTACTTAAAGAACAGTGGTTAGTCCCATGTATAATAGCAGAAATGGTGGAGGAAATTAAAGCATGCATGAAAGATAAACAACATATTTTCCAACACACTTTTAGATAAGGAAATAAGTTAGCAGACTACTTAGCCAATAGAGTTATCGATAAAGGAAATTGCAGATTCTCAGATTTCAATAGTATGAAATTAACAGGAAGGAAGATTATCAACAGTGACAAATAAATATGTCCCTATTTGAGGATAGTACCAGTAAGGAGATAAAAGGATGGGGAAGGCTAAAACATAAAAAATGCATAAGCATTATATTCTTTTAGGATTGGTTTTTTGCCTAAGGAGGTGTAGGGTGGTGTTTGTGCTTTGATGGACTAAGATTATTGATAAATTCTCTAATTATTTTTAAAAAAAAACGTATAAAGCACATTTCATCAACTACAGAAACTAAGGAACATTTGAACACAAAAATTAGACTTCGCGTTCAAACAATTTGACATTACAAAAAAGGGAGATATATACCGAAACGTGAAAATATTGTATTAGTAAACGGTGCATCGCGTCGCCGTCGCTAATGAAGAGAAGGCTTCAAACTACCACGAAATAAGTAAAAAAAGGAAACGATTTCAAACACCTAAATATAGCATCAAATACAGAAATTAGATGACGACTGAAGTAAAAAATCCTTGAAAAATCGAGTTCATACAATCAAAATACAAAGAACCTAATACTCAGAAAATACGTAACTACTATATTACAAAAGGAGATATTCATACCGCAGCAAAACCGGTGTAAATATTTCCTCAGTAACGGTGCTCGCATCCCGTCGGGTTTAAAGAGAAGACTGGCAGAGAAAGAACGAATTTCGTTAGAGAGTATATTCTAAAAATGCAGTGCTCCAAATTCTTGTGCGCCTTTGCCAATTTATGGAGTTGACTGTCACGTGGGTGGAAAGAATGTACTTACGTACAAGTTATTAAATAAAATTATGTTTTGGAGAAAAAATACAATTTTTAGAAGTTAAATTTTATATTCAAATAAAAAATTTAATTAATCTATTTTTATTTTGTAGGTAAAAATGGCCCTTTAATTTTGGTGATAAAAGTAAAGAGAGTTCATTACTATTTTGTTTAGAGAGTTATTAGGTAACAAACTTTTTAAAATTATTTTTTCTTTCATAAAATTCTTAATTTTTGCTCGTAAATTCTACTAAAAAGTCTTAATTTGTTATAAAGTATTTGTATTATAGTGAATGTCTATCATGTGGAGTCCTTTTAGGATGTGGTTAAGAGTCCTAAGGGCTCCTCTTCATTGTAAAATCATGCCTCAAGAGAAATAATAAGTCATTTATTCTCTCTATTTTCTTATTTTTTTAATTCTATAGTTTCATAACACGTTATCAGCACGAGGCTCTATTTCTCAAAAGTGAAGGTTAGATTCAAAGAATTAATAAAGGTATTATTTATTATTTCATTTTTAATTTTAATGGTCAATCTTACAAAATTAGAGTTCACTGCCCTTCAAAATTTGGGCAGGAACTACCTCTTATGGGTGTTGGATGCTGAAATTCACCTTGATGCAATGGGTCTTGGAAATACCATAAAAGAAGAAAATAAGGCATCAAATCAAAATTGTGAACGAGCAATGATATTCTTGTGTCATCATCTTGACGAGATTCTGAAAATCGAATATCTGACAGTTAAGGATCCACTTGTTTTGTGGAAAAACAAAAAATTAAGATTTGACCACTTGAAGATGGTCATACATCCAAAGGCATGATATGATTGGATGAATTTAAGGCTACAAGACTTTAAGTCTATACATGATTACAAATCTGACATGTTTAGAATCACTTCTCAGTTGAAATTATGTGGAGAAACGGTTAGTGAGATTGATATGATGGAAAAGACGTTCTCCACTTTTTATGCCTCGAATGTGCTCTTGCAGCAACAACATCGAGAGAAAGGTTTCAAAAAGTATTCTGGACTAATTTCTCATCTTTTTGTGGCTGAGCAAAATAATGATTTATTATTGAAAAATCATGAGAATCGGCCTACTGGATCTGAACCACTTCCTGAAGTGAATGAGGTGTACGCCCACCATGCTAGGCGTGGAAAAGGTCGCGGCCCTAATCATGGTCATGGACGTGGTGGTGGACGTGAACGTGATCGTGATCGTGATTATGGTCAGGAACAAAATTCTTTTCCTGGTGTTAATCATTTATCAAATAAAAATTACAATAAAAAAGAAGAAAGAAAGGATGAGAAACATGAAGCAACTAGAGAAGGTTATTTTCGATGTGGTGGAAGAGGTCATTATGCACGTGATTGTCGTACTCCCAAACACTTGGTTGAGATTTATCAAGAATCTCTAAAGAAGAAAGAGAAAAATTCTGCGGTAAAATTTATCTCTGAAAATCAAGTTGACATCACGCAATTGGATGTAGCAGATTTCTTCGCACATCCTGAAGAAAAGATAGATCACTTAATTGGTGATGGTTCTGTGAACATGGAAGAGTGATTTTTTTTTTTTTGTAGAAGTTATTAATAAATTTCATGTAATGATAGTGTTTTACATGAGTATTAGTATTTCAAAATTAGTTTAGTGATATTCTTATAGTTCATTAGTTTGTTTCTTCTTAATTAATATATATTTTTCATTGATTTATTTATATGATTCTAATATGATAGTGTTAGTCAAATACTAAAATTTATCATGTGTTTGTATTATATTAGGTCTTTAAGTTGATCTAATGTTAAAAACATGCAGTATGCTTTTAACTAGGATTTATCATGTGTTTTTATTTGGTCTTTAACTTGATCTAATGTTAAAAACATGCAATATGTTATTAATTAGGATTAAATAATGTTTTTTTCCTAACAACTCGTTATTGACTTAAAGGAAGCAATAAATTAAGGCTCAACTTCTAATATTTAATTATTAGTTTATTACATTGAATATATTGTACCCTTTTGACAACACTAATATTTAATATATATTTATTTTGTATATGTCATTCATGTGAAGATATGGATAATTCTAAAAACATTCGAAATATGAAGACATTTGTTTGATTGATTTTGGTACAATACATACGACATTCAAAATAAGAAATATTTTTTATTTAAGTATGGGCAAAATAAATGTTACTACAATTTTCGGTAGTACTAATATGATTGAGGGCTTAGGAAGAGCCATTGTAATTTTGCCCAAGAAAACTAAAATCATCATTAATAATGTTATGTTTTCTCCAAAATCTAAGAGAAACTTGTTGAGTTTTAAAGATATCTGTGAAAATGGTTATCATATCCCGTCAATATATGAAATAATTCTTGAATATCGTGGTATCACCAAGAATGTCTCTAGGCAGACATGTGTTATAGAAAAGGTTCATGCTTTATCTTATGGCTTGTATTGGACAAATATTAGTGCAATTGAGGCACATTTTATAGTAAATAAGAAGTTTACTGATTCTAATACATTTGTACTTTGGCATGATCGTCTCGGATATCCTGGGTCTATAATGATCATAAGAATTATAGAAAATTCGAATGGACATTTATTAAAGGATCTAAAAGTTCTTTTAAATGGTGAATTTTATCAAGGCAAGTTAATTGTGAGATCATCACCAACGAAATTTGAGATTGAGTCCCCTACGTTCTTGGAAAGTATACATGGGGATATTTGTGGACCTATTCACCCACCTAGTGGGTCATTTAGATACTTTATGGTTCTAATAGATGTTTCTTCTAGATGGTATCATGTGTGCCTATTGTCATCTCGTAACTTAGCATTTGTAAAATTATTGACACAAATAATAAGGTTAAGGGCACACTTTCCTAATAATCAAATGAAGTCCATTCATCTTGATAATTGCAGAGTTTTCATCCCAATCATTTTATGATTATTGTTTAGCAATTGAGATAAGAGTTGAACACTCCGTTTCTCATGTTCATACTCAGAATGGTCTCGCTGAGTAATTAATTAAATGTCTACAATTGATAGTAAGACCATTGATTATGAAAACTACGTTGCCCACTTCTGTATGGGGACATGCAATTTTGCATGTTACAACACTTATTCGTCTCAGACCGACAAATTATCATAAAGTTTCTCCATTACAATTGGTTATGGGTCAAGAGTCTAATATATCCCATTTAAGAATTTTTGGATATGTTTTACATGTGCATGTGGCACCACCAAACCGCACTAAGATGGGACCTCAAAGAAGGTGAGAAATATATGTTGGGTTTGAGTCACCCTCCATTATTCGTTATCTTGAACCATTAACTATAGACATGTTTACGGCTCGATTTGCAGATTATCGATTTGATGAGACATTTTTCCCAAATTAGGGGGAGAGAATAGTGAAATAAAATGAGAAATTTTATGGAAAAATTTATCATTGTATAATATTGATCCATATTCTTCTACTTGTGAGGAAGAAGTACAAAATATTATTCATCTACAAAAAATTGCAAATCAAATGCAAGACCATTTACAGATTTGAAAAGGATTACTAAATCACATATTCCTGTAGAGAATGTCCCAATTCGAATTGATGTCCCTATAAGACCATCCACTAGTGTCATAGCTAATTAGTCAAAAGCACGCTGTCACGACTGGAATCTAGACCCCAGACGAGACCGGCGTCGTTGACCTCTCAGAGGTCGCAGACAAGACTACTTACGTCATTCTTACTTCATCTAGGTTAATTTTAGCTGAAAATTTGAAACTTTTCGTTTCTAAACATTACTTACTAAACTTTTTAATACGTTCGTAATTCGTTCAACATCAACCATCTAAACATTAAGAGATAATCAAATGAAAGAAATAGTTCAATAACATAATCGTATAATTGCCAAAATGGCATCCATACATAGTCTGAATAAAATAAGAAAGAAACGCTAGTGGAACATGCTCCACTAGCTCAACTCCTAAACTAAGCTAGAACATAAACAGTAGCATCCTCGAAAGCATGAGGACCTACCAAAAACCGGATGAATGCTGGACGTCCGGATAACTGCAACGATGATCCTGTAGCTCTACCGTCCACCTGTGCCTGCACCTAAAATAGTAGAGTTTGTATAGGGTTAGTACACACTTGTACTAAGTATGGGTATATGCAAGCACACACCAAGGACATGCATGAGAAATAATAGCTCTTTCCTAACAACATGATTTTTGGAAGTCAAGTCAGTGGACTTGCCAAATTGAGATTAGGAAAGTTTCCAAATTTGGATTAGGAAAGTAAGTAAGCTTTCGAAATTTGGATTAGGAAAGTCAGTGAGCTTTCCAAATTTGAAATAGGAAAGTTATGCCTTGAGAATAACATACATAATCATACTTTTCACATTTGCACACAGAACATAACATTTACACATAGCACATAACTTCGTTCATATCATTCATTCATATGCCATGAGACCTTGGAATCATGGACTTGACAATAAGAGATCCCAGAAATGAAGGCTCAACATATGAGACCTCAACTGGGGAGTCTTCATTAGCAAACACAGAGTCTGCTTCGTTCATTCATACGTACTCCAGTTCATTTCATTCATAGACCAGTGTAAACACCAGTTATACCTAGGATGTAGTTTAAGACTTTCATTAGGTTCGTTGTGCAATGACCAAGAATGACCTAATGTCATTACTTAAATCTAACTCACCTTTTGATTATCCTATCCTAACACCTTTGGTATCATTCATTTCATTATGTGCATCATTTGAGGTTGGCCTCATTCATTCATTGGGAACTTTAACTTTAACCGACATAGATCATGTGAGCATCATGAAATCCAGTGTCTCCCCCACACCGAAAAGAGGTGGAATCACCGGCCAAAGTGACCCAAAAACATGCTAGCGTACATGGGAATTTAACCCCGCCAGATCCCTATATTGGCAGTATAGGTTCGAAGACTAGGAGATATAAGGAGACCCATACCCGACAAGCCGGACAGTCTCATCTCATGAGAGTTACGTGAACCTCCGCCCTTCCCAAAAGAAGGCATCACCGCTCATATCTAGTCTATTGGTGCTTAGTATAAAGTTCCATTACATTCATCTCATACGTCATGGAAGTTGGCTTCTAGTATGAGGACATCATAGCTCATTAGATGATTTCTCATCTCATCATTAGTATTGAGTGTGTTAAGCTCAATACTCTCATTAGAGTGTTCATAGAGACTGGTCTCTTCATTATCTTACACTCTCATAGGTGAGTACGTATTGGTAACATTTACTTAGGCTCATTTGAGATTGCTCTCATCATTTACATTAGCCTCATATCATGTTGTCACCACATTCATCATCATTAGCACCTTTGCTTTTCATACTTATTCACCTCTTATTACGTAAATGTTCATTTCATCATATGCCAATGCACTTGGCCATTTGGTGTGTTTCACACCCTTACTTAACCCTTATAGGGTGTCATCATTTCATTTCTCATTTCATCATTTCATTGTTCATTTCATCATTTCATTGTTCATTTCGTCATTTCATTGTTCATTTCATCATATCATTGTTCATTTCATCATATCATTGTTCATTTCATCATCTCATTGTTCATTTCATCATTTCATTGTTCATTTTATCATATCATTGTTCATTTCATCATATCATTGTTCATTTCATCATTTCATTGTTCATTTCATCATATGCCAATGCACTTGGCCATTTAGTATATTTACACTCATACTTAACCCTTCTAGGGTTTCATCATTTCATTACATACATCTTAGGATCACTTACTTTTAAACGTATGTTAGACTTATGTGTCCATACATACAAGCCATGAGGCTTCATTCATATACGTCTAAGTGATTCATATCTTCCTAAGATTATGTCATACAAGACTTATGCATCTTGTATGTATGCCAAGATCTCGATTTCGATCTAAGTAGGTGGCATTATTGTTGACACCCAATTTTGACCCTCCCCGGTAGAAATTAATTCATGAGCTTCTTAAACTCTCAAACAATTTAAAATAATTAGTTTTATAAATTTACGAAAAAATATAAAGTTTGCGCTATTTCGAATAATTTTTGCCGTTTCTTAAAGTTTTTAGATAATATATATATTTTACATAATTATGATATTTATGATTATTCAAAAATCATCTCGGAAGATTTTAAATTTTGTAACTATTTTATTAAATTAGTTTAGTTTAAATTATGATTATATTTTGAAACACTAGTTTACGATTAAGATTAATTATTTTTATTCTTGTCAAAATCAAGAAGCTTGTTAATCAATTAATATCAAATCGTCTTGCCTAAGTTCTAACCAAATTCATCAAACAACTCAATTTGGTGACAATTTATTTATTTGGGCTTTTTATTTAATTACAAGTGGAGCCAACTTGGTCTCAACTTTTTAAAAGGGACCAAGATTTGGGCCCCTTTCCTTTTTGACCAACCCACTTATCTTCCAAAAAGAAAAAGCGGACTCAACTTGTTTTTTCCTTCTCCTTCACGCGTCTTCTTCCTTTCTCTGCCATTAGTACGATTTGATGCAGAAAAGCGGGAGGAGATGGCAAAATCTCAAGCGTTCATTCAATCTTGGTCGAAATCGAGCGTCCAAATCGTTGTTCCGTTGAAGGGATTGTACAATTTCGTACATACTCTTAGCTGCCCAGCCTTATCCCTTAAGAGATTTTTCGAATTTCAAAGGAGGGTGGGTCCAAAATCCTTCAAGTTTTCCCCCTTTTTTCGCATCCGAAAACCCAAAATCTCCCCTATATAAACTTTTTCTGCTTCCGGTCAAAAGGGGGGGATTTTTTTTTTGAGGAGTTGGAAATTCTGAACGAAGGCATAAAGAAATCATCACAACAAAAATAGTTGGAGAATACAGTAAATACATTCAAAGAAAGACGAATACGTTTCCGTTCGGGTCTCGCCTTTGACTCGGTCATCTTCGATCTTTCTAGGAGAGTCTGACCTTGAGTTGGCTCTCTTAGGATCCTCATTCACTGCTTAGTTCGTGTGGTGGAAGATTTTATCTCGTTTTCGTCCCTGTTCTGCTGCCCCTCTGAAGGTAATCTTCCATTTCCCTTTAAGCATCCTCGTTCTTAATGTGTTGTTCATAAGAGTGTAGAGTTGTCTACATGATAGAATGGATGATCTATTTTATTTTATTTTATTTTATCTTCGGACTCGTCACTGGCTATATTATAGTAATAAAATTTGTTTGACAAGTTATTATTGTCGATGTTGATAGTATTTGTTTGGGTTCGCTGTGTTTTATTTTTGGGTATCCTATTGCGTTTATGTACTGGTTTTTCTTTTTGTGTGTCCGCTATTATGAGATGCATGCTATTTGCTCAGTCTGCTCTCTATTAATCATGTTGTTAATATATACTTGGTCTTGTGATGCCTTTTCTGCCTAACTTTGGTCTGAGTATAAAGGGGATCCTAAATGAAAATTGTGACCATTTGTTTTGCTATCTAGGAAAGGATTCCAAATAAGTGCATTTGAAATAATTGTTTAATAGTAATATTTAGTTGAATGACTTAATTGCTCACTGTTTTCTTATTAGATATCCTCATTCGGAATTCTTATTTTGGTTCTTAGGGAAAATATCCATAATGCTTTTGATTTTTTTAGAAGTTATTGCATGCTTGGAGTCAATCTTGCCATGACTGCCATGTTGTCTATATATACATATGTGCCTTATTTGGGAATCTCTTTTCTTTGGTTTTGCAAGTGTTGGAATAAATTTTTTTAGCTTATCCTTGTATGTTTTCATCTCGTTAATTTGTTTATTCTGTCCCGTGTCATTTTCCTCTATCTAATGTTTTGCTTTTCTTTTATGGCATTGACCGAGTCCCTTGGGATTCTTCGTTCCCGCTTGCATCCGTTAATTGAGCCATGAAGGCTCAATTTTCCGTCGATTCAGCCATATCGGCAGCTTTAGGAGATAGCTGGATAGATGAAGACAACAGTACTGCTGGGAATTTATTTTGCAGCCCCCCAAAGGGCCCTAAAAACGCAGTGATATACCATCTNAAAGACGATGACCAAATGAACGAAAGAATTAATTATTGGTCAATTCAAAAGAATGAGCACATGCAGTTAATTGTAGTATCAATTATTTGGCAATTTTTTTTTTAATTAAATTAAATCAACATTCACTTTGCCAAAAATATTACTACGCAAATAGGTGATGCCATACGGTACCACTGTAACCACCGACGCATACAATATATCAAAACAAGCTTTGAAATAAAGTAAAATATTAAAAGATGACCAATCAACAAATTTTGTCCCAATTGCTTTTTAATTTCTATATAAATTAGCAAGCATATTTAAAGATAATGAGTTAAAATAAAACCACATTCCAGCTGATTACCAAACAAGCTTTGAAATAAACTAAAATTATAATATCCACTTTGAAATCTGTGAAGCTACCGATACAAACCATGAAAGAGTTCATTAATCAACCTATATTGGTGATCAAACATTTTTCAATTCGGACATCACTTACGAAGAAAATTATAATTTATATCCATTTAATATTTTCCTTATCACAAAGCTAAACAGTGGGTTCAAAAATACTTTGCGGCTCCACACCGATGCTCTAAATTGCAT
The DNA here is from genome assembly GCA_022817965.1 of Solanum lycopersicoides. Classification (NCBI taxonomy): domain Eukaryota; kingdom Viridiplantae; phylum Streptophyta; class Magnoliopsida; order Solanales; family Solanaceae; genus Solanum; species Solanum lycopersicoides. The sequence continues at coordinate 40,536 of JAJJBR010001296.1, forward strand.
CTGAACGTAATTATGAATCTCATATGTAATCAAACATACATATCATCTATGTTATCTATTTAGATGCAAGCAAGGCTCTGATACCAATTGTTGGCAAAACATATATATGCACAGCGGAAGCATATTTAGGATCTTTAATGCTTACATTAATAATAGACAACAAATACCGTTTATGCTAAAACAAATATCATACTAGAACACATAAACATACTGAAAGTTAATTCGATAAATACCTCTTCAAGCGTGAGCGGATACCTTCAAGCGAATCTCCAAGTTAAACGGATTTTCAAGCGAATCTACAAGATAGCTATGGTCTTCTATAGTGATCCCAAGTCACATCTGAACTCTCTCAATACTTGGGTGGGCAAGCATTGAATAGAATACTAATTTTCTCTTTTCTAGGTTAGGAGCATCCCTATTTATAGAGATGTCTTCCTAATCCAAAAAGGACTAGAAAACCTAGTTTTTCTAGAAGACTAGAAAAATCCATATTATTCTTCCATTTTGCATAGAAATAGATTCTCAGTTCTAGTTAAATATGGGCACTATAGGGACCAAAGAATTAATTACCGAGGCTTCCTATTATGGAAATAATTCCAAATAATTAATTTGAATTATTCTTACCATAATAAATTACAAATCATTCCACTAAAAATTCGTAATTGCACTCCTCTATTTCGTAATTCCCCATTAAACACTTATGTAATTCCCCATGTTAAGATTTCAGATATTAATCAATAAATTAAATTACTGACGAATTTAACTTAATGATTAATTTCCTTTAGAGCACTACTTAACTTATTTCATGTGTCGGATTCATAAATCCACTTGCAAGATTTGACACAATGAAAACTTATAAGTTTCTCAAAAAGGCATATCAATCAATCTCAATAACGAGACATAGATTCAATCAACTAACTTATTATTTCACCAATATATATTATTATCATCCAATTTACCAGGCATATTGACCCATCTCAGAATCTCACCTTTTAATAAATCAAAACGACAATTAATATATACAGATCATAATAGTTATATCAGGATTAAGAATATAAGTACATTTAATAGTTTAGAGAATATGTTTTTGTCAGTCAGTCTAAAACAACTATCTCTACTCGGTCCCGTTCAATACATACAAAATGTACTAGCACAAGAAGTTGAAACTATACCGTTCCATAATTAGCACAAATTACATATAATCTTGTGCTACAATCGTACCCGATGGCATGTCCAATTTCCATCCTAGATTGTGAACCAAAACTTTATACTTATAAGAACCGATGATTTAATCCTCTGTGTATAAGCTAAAACTCTACACACTAAATCATCTACTATATAAGTAAATAGACACCATAAACGAATATATGATCTATTGAAATTGAGCAAATATTTATTCTCTAATAAATATTATTTCTTAACACATGGTTAATAGTATATATCCCAACAGTATCACTCTGCATAAAACTACAATTGAAAATATCATATTTAGTTTCTTTATTTATTTATATAAAAAAACGTCGTGCATATTTATCATTTCTTAAAAACTTATATATAGTTAAAATTTAATCTGATATAAGAATTAATTATTTGACTAGTTATAATCTAATAGAAAATAACTATCTTGAGAGATACATCTTCTGAATAAAAAATAATTTGTTTTTTTCATAATAGATATGGATAAAGATTTTCATACAAAAATATTTATCTCTGTTTCTTAATTTTTTTTTAAAAAAATACATAAAAAATTATTTTACAATTTTGTGGTTTGGTTTTAAGTACGTAGGCTGGATTTAAAATAGTGCAATATTATAGGATCTTTATTTTTATTAATCAAAAATAGAATTAGAGAGGTAAATATTTAAACAATCCTTAATTTCGTAGGAAGAAAATTCGGTGTTATTGCATTGGTGCTGCTTTACTAGCAAAAATATTCGCAAGAAAATTCCCATTTTATCAAAAAATTCTTGCGGAGTTTAATTAGTATTTTTTATTTGAATATTCTGAAATTCACAAGTAATAATAATCAACGAAGATATTTTTGGACCTTTTGATCAGAAGATCCGCATGAAATTAAGTTATATATAAAATCTAATATTTATACAGTAAGATCTAATATGACTCAAAGTGTAACACATAAAAAAACTTTCTTTACTCCCAGGCCACATTAGGTAGAACATCTACAAAAATTTAAATAAGTCTTTGCAAACTTTAACACAAGGGTACGGATCTATACATTGAAACCTTGTTCTCACAAAGTACCAATCCGCAACGGCTTCACCAATTGTCTACACAAGAAATTAAAATTTGTTATGAAATAAAAATGTAACTTTATATGGATAAAACAAGCAAACAAAGATTAATTAATTACCTTATTAAGTAATCTAGGAGAGGTAGAACTGAACCAGTATGCTGGTGCAAGGATTCCCCCATGAGAATAGCAAGACGTGAGGAAATAACCCCTCGTAAAACAAGGGGGAAGTCCCTCAAATGTCTTCAACAACTCAACTCCAAAGGCTATATTTAAAATTAAAAAAATATATAAAGTCAATTTAAAAGAAGAGTTGTGTAACGTTGTATACATTATTTAATTATTATAACCTTGAATAGCTATATGTTGGCTAGATGTGCATGTATTTGTATCGTTGAAGCAATCCTCCCAAACATGTTGGGGATCAACGTGTGGAGGAACCAAAATGTTTTGGATCTGTGTGTTGAATAATCAGAATTATATATGTGTAGTAGTAAATAAAATTCTTAAAATTGAGAGAAATATTAGCATTTGTCTCTTTTACCTGCCAAGAATCATAAACTGAGTTGATTATGAAAAGTGGAGTTTGAACGTAGGAAACCATATTCTGAGGAAAAAACACTGCACATATCATCAATTAGTAACTGTTGTAATGTCATACTATAATTAAAGAAATTATTTTTGTTTTCAAAGCTTAAACTCTTACTAGACTTGGCTCCATTACAGATGTGCAGGCTGACGGTAAATTTTTAGCCGATCCCTTAAAACAGAAGAGGAAAAGATTCAACTTATATCTACGATTCTTAACCAAAATTACTAAAACAAAAAAATTATAGATAAAATATGACTCACGTGTAAGTTAACAATTTTATGATACATCTCTTGGATATATGAAGTATCATCTATTGTCTTTCTGCATAAATAGTGAATTAGACGCTAATTAATAAAGTTTAAGATATTGTGTATGATTAATTTTCTTGAGAAGGACTAACCCATTGATGAAGAAGGAAGCATCCGCAACACACTTAACTCTGGCATTTTCTGGAAGAAGGCATTTAAACTTATCGCAATTTAAGATGGTTGCCAAACCTCCTGCTGATATTCCCGATAGAATTGCCTGTCATTATATTAGTAGAGATTTAGCAAAGAAGATACTCCTTTTTTTTCTTCGTAAAGCACTAAAAATATAGGATATTCTCACATTTTCAGCACTTTCCATTCCTTTGCTCCACAACTCTTCCATAATGACCTTAAATATTCTTGCCCCTCTAAAGTATAATTTGTTCTCCTAATAATAATGATTTATCACCGAATAACATTTGATTAGTTGACTATGAGAGACGCATATATGTATGTACGTAGTACTAGTATTTAACTTCTTACAGGGTCAACTTGTTCAACATCACCCGTAAATGATGAACCATCATAATACTTTACTCTCACTCTGTTCCAATTGTGAAACTCTACCAAATTCCAACAATGTTTTGGAGTTAAAACTTCAAATATGCAGACAAACAAAAAAGAATATAACAGGTTATGCATCACCTGGATTTCTTATGGAAGTATTATGGAGTATCCCATCTAAAAAACCCTCTTTTTTCATATATTTGGTAGAACCTAAGAACGTAGTTGAACGATTTAGGCAATCTGTGATACTGTCACACCAACCGCCTCCCTATAAATATGAAATGAATTATTTCTCCAAGTTAATAATTTGTGTTATATATATAAATTCATTAAAAGGAAGTAAACGGAATTAATTAAGCAGTCGAAGTAACTAACATCCAAATGGATAATCCAGCTGTCAAGTCCAGTACCATGTCCTCTATGAAGATGATAGGCTGGTGGACTTCCATCAAGACATACTGTACACAAAACACAATCCATATCTCATTAATTTTCTTTAAAGGAATTAAGATTATATATTTATGTATTAACGTACCCGCGCCTTGGGCAGTTGCACTTTCAAGAATGGTGATATTAACATACAAATCATCTTTCGCGCCAACAACATGACTTGTACAATAAAGTAGTACTAGAAAAATCAACACAAATATTTTCGTCCTACAACAAACAAAAACAAATGAAAATTTAAAACGAGAAGAATTGAAGAAAATCAATTACTAGTATGTTATTATAAACGAAAAAGAAAAAAAAACCAGTTAGGTGTTGAAGTTTTAGTACATGTTATGAGCAACAACTTGTTCTTCTTTAAAGTATTGAGAATGAAAGAAGAGTACTTTAGAGAAAATGCTTAGGATTAGACTTAACAAGTGCTATGAGTTCATCTCTCCTTTTATAAGCAAATATTGTATGGCACTTGTAATAAATAAATAAAAACAGTCGTTGCATATGTAAAAAGTTCAATGTGTGATTAATTAATGACTTTTTTTTTATCTACTCCCACAGGCTACATGGATCAACTATATCACCTAGTCTAGCACTCTCTTTAAAGAATAGGGATGACAATGTGTGGGCGGGTCTATATAATTTTAGGAATGTTCAAACTTAATTTTAACTATTTATATATTATAAAAATGATAGAATATTATCTATTAAGATGATTTCTTTAATATTATTAAATATATAAAATAGTAAATGAAAAATGGTTCAATCAAAATTACATGATTTCTTATATGCTTCTCAATGGATCTCTACAAAAAAAATAAAAATTATGTAATTATCTATTAAATTAATACAACTTAATGAAAAAATAAATTTATTTTATAAATTTTATTTTTAGTATCAAACTTATCTAGAAAAAAAATATTAAAAAATTTATGCGGGGCAAAGCAGGACAGGCTGAAAATGAAAAAAATTATTATACGCAGCAAAGTTAGACAGACTGAAATTTTACAGATTAAACAGCACCACTAAATTGCCATCCATATTAAAGGCAGTGATTAGAATATATCAACATAACATAATGTCTTATAAAATGTAAAAAAAACAAAAAAACTTAAAAGGAACACATAATGCACAACCATAACCAATATTTCTACTATATTCTACAAAAAATGGAATTTTTTCATTAGCCTCTCTTCATAACTGACATTCTAAAGATTGTACCTAATCTAGATTAATAATCGGTTTCTTTTTATTGACATATCCATAAATTATATTGACATGACATGTGAACATTAATAAATATACATTTTAAAGAATATTACATGTGCAATCAGTAATGAGGTAACAATGAATTACAGAATTACTGCTACATGACATGTTGTCTAGCCTATTTTTACTTTAAGAGAATATAATGCATATTTCAAAGATTATCATCTCGCCAATGTATATCATGTATGTATATAATTGTATAGCTGACACAGTTTCATGGATATTTAATTCACCGTTGATACATAATATATTAGGAGATACAAGGTGATATATACAAAGGACAGACATGGACAAAGTGTTTTCAAGCTTTCTAATCCAAAATCAAATCAAATCCGCCTTAAAAGCAACTTCAAAATTTATATTCAAGCTCATTAAGATGTTTATGATAAAATCCAATCGAGACAAATCACAATTATACATTTTTTTTAAAAATGAATCGAGATTCAATGGGATTTTCATGTCCTTCTCAACCTCACACAATTTATTCAATGTTACATTCACATTTTCAGTTCCAGATTTCAAGGCCATGGTTTCAATGCCTTTGGTTGAAGACATATTAGGTTGAATGTACCAATAAGGCAAAATTGGTCTATTTTATGCCAATCTTTAAATAATTTTGGTAAATAAATGCCATTTATCTTTTAATTGAAATTGTTTTCTAGTCTTTTACAAAGTAATATATATATATATATATATATATCATTTCTTGGAAATATGCTATGAGATATAAATTTAAGAAGATAATAAATATTTGTCAATATGTGTCTTTTAAGTTTGTGAAGTTATGTGATATTCCTTATTCTTTAGATTAATTACATTTTCAACAATGGATGAGTTTCTTACTTTGTTAACTATATGGATCACCTGAATATATGTATATTACTATGATGTATGTATATTCTACCTACACAATATATACATATTTTGTAAAAGTATTAGACTCTAATTTTCTCAAAATATGAACCTAGCTAGATGTGCTTGATAGGTAGTTTACTAAGAATGGGCCTTTTTGCCTTTTACGAAGGGCCTTAATTAATGGGCTGCTATATATTTGTGTATATTATTGCAGTCTGAAAATATAGGAAAAATCATATCACGTGAATATTTAATGTTCTAATCTAATTGATTTTCTAAATCATAGCCTCAATATGCTAGTAATAAAGGATATAATTATTTCTAATTAATTATATTCTCAAAGGTATTATAATAGTCACGAAATATTATATTCATTATTTTAAGATTTCAAATGAAATATTTTGAATTCTTGTTCGACGTTTTGATCTTGAGTTTAGGCAACACCGATACGCAATGTATATTAATTTTGTCAAACAAACAAGCTAGATGATATTATTCATAATATATGCGTAAGAGATGTGATCAAATTCATATCATCATAATTCATAAAAAACGAATTTCAGAAGAAAGAAATTACAATCGTAAGTCTTCAATTAAAAAAAAACGTATTACCCAATAAAAAAGAAAGATTTGCCAACTTCACAAGTTGTATAGTGCTGCATAAAATTTAACAAGTTAGAGAAAAAAGGAAGATGAAAGGTCTAAGAAACTCCATGGTGAGTGCCAACTTGTTTACTCTTAAAAATTAAACTGATACAATATTGGATTTATATATGTAACTAAAGTAAAAAAAAATAATACGTATTACGAATTTGAGATCTTGACAACTTAGAGAATAATAATATTATACAAGTGTAAGAAAAGAAATTTAAATGCTCTTCAACAAAGAAGTAATTAAAATCATAGTTATAGCTACCGATCGAGGGACAAGCCCCACGAATATGCGCTAATAAAACTCATATTAATCACTAAAATCACATTAGTATATGTAGTTAGTAATTAACGGTTGAAGAAGATCTCAAGATTTTTCATAATAGACATATATTTAGCTTCATTAATTTCATCCACCTGATGTCCTGCGTCCATTATCTCATTTTCGAATCTAGACATAACGTCTCTCCAATATCGATATTTATCTCTTACCTGACCGATCATGAACTCCACATGTCTTCATGTCATTCGATCATTTGTTAAATTTGATTTACCAATAGAAAAATGTAAATTATCTGAAGGTTTTACTAGAATATCCCAACCCCCCCCCACCCCACCCCACCTAAATTTTCATCTCAAAATATGAACTTTATCAATTCTAAAACTTTGTAGTACGTACTACGGAAAAACATTTCCCAAGAAAATTGATAAGTGAATTTGGCCTCATTAGTGCAAGAAAATTGAAAATTAAGTTTACCGAAGTTTTTTTCTAATACCATAACGAATAAGATGTCTCTAATTTGAAAAACTCTTATACAACTAATTAAAAAATGTGAATCATTAAATATTAGATTATGAGTAATAAATCAGAGAGAAACAATTATAATGTTTAATAAAGCTTTCATTGAATTCCATTTATATAATTTCTATCATGATAAATATATTATCAATGTAATTACAAAGATAAAGTTAATTTTGATAAACAAATAATTATACATATGTGAAATGATCTTAATTACTAGGGATCACCCACTAATATAAACCCCATCATATTTCCATGTGAGCTCACATTCAAATTCTCGCACTTCTTTTTTACATATTTTTTCTAACTCTGGTTGAGGCATATAGGACCAAATTTTTTAAAATTATTGTATTTTAAAAAATAAATGCAGTCATGAAGAGAAACACTTTCTATTTTGGAGAATATGTTTTATAATTTATTAATGTCATAGATGATAATACGAAGAGAATCACACAAATTAAATAAGCTCCAATGCCATCATCTTGTTACGAGTCATCTATATTTATAACTCCTATAGAGAGAAATAATTTAGATTCACACATAGTTAAAATGGTCCATAATTTATAGAGATTGAACTATTTTTTCTACTATATTTTTTTCTTAACGCAAATGGTCTTTAATATATATTTTTCTCTTAATGCAAATGGTCTTTAATATATATATATATATATATATATATATATATATATATATGAAAAAAATTGTATTCCAAACTATAAAACTAACAGCCTTAGAGTATGAAAACAAAAAACAATAGTGGAACTCTGTGGAACTGAAACATTTCTTATGGTACCAAATCTTATATAATTTTTATTTTTTTCTTATGATATGATCAGTCGATAAAGTTTTTGAAATATTTTAAATATTTTTGCTGCTACACCCAACTTATCTATAAAAAACTAAATATTTTAAGAAAATCTTCTCAAATATTTTTTAAAAATTACATGAATATTCATTTTTTTCTCGAAATATTAGATCTTTTCTCTCAAGTACACAAACTAGTTCGATTTTGGTTCCTAAATTAGGGACACAATAACACAAAATGTAAGAAGTAAGAAATTAAATAATTAATTCATAAAAAGTGAAGGAAAAAGATGTTGCTAATTAACCCTGTATAAATATATGGTTAGCACTACAATTTTGCTTAATTAAGCTGATATTTTCTGAAGACAAATGTAATATAGGGAATAAATAGAGAAAACAATTAATAGAATTTAGACATGTACGTTATGAATGAATAAATGTTTATTTCATTTATGTTAAAAGCTAAAAAAAAGCTCATATATTCATATGAATTTGATTAATTAAAATCTTTTTACGTAATAATATCGTTTTAAAAAAAATATTAACGAAGTTTCATTAATTAATATGAAAAGATATTTATTGTCAACTCAAAATGATTCATCTATATAAGAGATTTTTCAGTCCTTAATCAAAGTTAATATGTTATTCATCCATTAAGTGTATTATTAAAAATCAAGATATTAGAATAAAAGGTGAGCAAATATTTTTTAAAACTTTCTCTATCTTGTGTGTTGGCTTGCTTTTGTGCATTTATTTCTTTTTAATATTAGTGTTTCTATTTTTTTAAATACAATTTTCATTCTTTTACATTTGAAATTTGTTTGTCACAAATATCTCTTTTTAAGTTCATAAACTGTATCATACAGATGCTAACACAAAAAATATTGTGTTAGTTATTTTAATTATGTATTTTTTTTTGTTAAAAAGGCAAAAGAATTGGAAACATGTTAATTTCGACGAAAGCAAGCACCGATATTTTAGATGTAATATCTACCTACATTAATTAATCATTTTAAGTATTCAAAAAATTATGAATTGAAGTGGTGAAGAGAGGACTTTCCATTAATACAATTTTATTTTATATATTTTAAGAATAGAGCTTATTAAACTCTTTATTAATGTTTTATTGGAAAATTGTTTATGTTCGTAGAAAATATGAATAGAGTGATAGCTTATGATGGGACTGGAGCATATATATGTAATTTGCATGATATTGTCTATGACATTGATGAATTGTACACATAAAACATATCCATCTTCGGTAGAACAAGGTTGTTACTGTTTGTGCATGATGATATTCGTTCGACGCAAGCCGGACGACAGTGTAAAGAGAGTGTATGTACGGACTTTCATTGTGACCTTAAAGATGCATATGACGATGTTATTGATAAAACACCTTTTTTAAAACCTCTAGAGTGCCCTTTCTATAATTTCTAGACTATGGTCGTCACGTTTTATCTTAATTTTACATCTTTGTTATTTCTAAGCTTACATTTGTAATGTCCCATGCTAATATATCTCACAGTAAAAAAAAAAAAAAGATATGCAATCCATCTTTATTATTTTCTCATGCAATAATGGACTAAATTGAAATACATTGAACTTAACTCAGGTAATTACTCTGAACAATTATAAACTTAGGTACTAAAATCTGATGTAACGTATAATTAAAACTTAATTTAGCTACTCCTTAACAATTACGTACCACCAAATATGCAACAGGTACAACATCTGCAGTCTATTCAGCATTTAATGACTTGCAATATTTAGCACAAGGGTAAGGCTCTATATATATATATTGAAATCTTCTTCTCTCAAAGTACCAATCCGTAACAGCTTCTGCAGTTGTACTACACATAAACGTTGCAAGAAATTTGTTATGAACTCAACAAAAATAATGATGACATGCATATAAAAATAAAAATGTGTGTATTCAAACTTTATATGGATAAAATAAACAAACATTACCTTAATAGGTAATCTGTTTATTAATTACCTCGTTGATTCATCATTTTGGTGGAACCTATGGATGTAGTTGAACGATTCAAGAAAATGAAAATGATATGCTGCGAAAATTCATTAAATGGAAGTAAACGAATTAATTAAGTAGTCGAAGTAACTGACATCCAAGTGGATAATCCAGCTGCCAAGTCCAGTACCATGTACTCTGTGAAGATGATAGGCTGGTGGACTTCCATCAACGCATACTGTTAAAAAACATAGATGATTAATATTTCGATTTAAGGGTATAGTATGTATGTATTAACATACTCGCTCTTGCGCTTTCAAGAATTGTTATATTAACGTACAAATCATCTTCAGCGCCAACAACATAAGTTACTTGCAAAATCAACAGAAAATTTTCGCCCTACAACAAACAAAAACAAGTGGAATAGTTAAAACAGTTACTACTTGTTATTATAAACGAAAACAACAAAAATAGTTAGATTTTGAAGTTTTTAGTACATGTTATGAGCAACAACTTGTTCTTCTTTAAAGTATTGAGAATGAAAGAAGAGTACTTTAGGGAAAATGCATATGAGTTAGACTTCAGAAGTGGTATGAGACTATCTCTTTTTATAATAATGACTTCCTTTTTATCTACTCCTACAGACTACATGGATGTATCACCTAGTCTAACACTCTCTTGACGAGCATATCACTACTTTTTTTAAAAAAATAAATAAATCGGATTTAACGATCGATAAATTTTATAGCCAAATAGAAAAAATCATCACCATTCTTATTTGGCAACAAATTAGCAATATATTTTTTTTGTTAGCTACAAATAAAATAGTGATGGATCAACGGTAAAGTTCATAGCTAATTCCAATTTTTTAGTTAGTAGTAATTGCATGTCTTATAAAAAGAAAAAAGATCCATTAAAGGTGTTACATAATGCACAACTATAAATCCATAACCAATATATGAGTCCCAAGCCTAAAGGGTAAAAAATATTTAGAAAAATTCTCAAAGAGTATATGAAAAATCTTTTAAATCAAAACGGTAAAATCGCTAATAACGATTTAGGTGGGTGGCGTTAAGGCAAATCGCTGCTATAGCAGCGATTTGTAAAATTTAATTTTTTTTAACAAATCGCTGCCAAGGCAGCGATTTTGTAAATGATTTTTTTAAAAAAATTGTAAATCGCTGCATTAGCAGCGATTTTACTTAATTTTCTTTAAAAAAAATATTTCTGAAGTAAATCGCTGGCTCTGGAAGCGATTTTACCTATTTAATTTAATTTTTTTAAAATTTTTTGTCGTAAATAAATTATTATTAACCAAAAAAATTTACATTGTCAAACTTCCAAATTCACATTTCAGTGATTTCACATCCAGAAATAAATAGTAACATGCATGTGAATTTTTTTTGTACAAATTTGACATGTTAATTTACTTCAAAATTAAAAAAAAATAAAAAAATAAAGTAAAATCGCTGCCAAGGCAGCAATTTATTTCAAAAAATAATTAAAAAAATTTTAAAGTAAAATCGTTGCACAGGCAGCGATTTACAATTTAAAAAAAAAAAAAATTTACCGTTTACCAAATCATTTACCACCCCCTAAATCGCTACATCACCAGCGATTTTACCGTTTTGGTTTAAATTTTTTTTCATTTATCCTTTTGAAATTTTTGTCAATATATTTTATCCTTTAGGCTCGGGGCTCACCAATATATCAACTATATTCTACAAAAAATGAGATTCTTTTTTTTTGCATGAGTCTCTTCATAATTGACATTCTAAAATTGTACCTAGTCTAGATTGATAATTGGTTTCTTTTTATTGACATATCCCTAATTATATTGACATGACATGTGAACATAATTAAATGTAACATTTTAAAGAATATTACATGTGCAATCACTGCTACATGACATGTGCTATATTTACTTTAAGAAAAAATAATACATATTTCAAAGATTTTTCTCTGAAATGATATAGTGAATTACATTAACTTCTTAAAAAAAACATTATTGTGAAGTCGTGTATATGCAAAAAGTCTAATGCATGATAATATGTTTAATTTATAACGGAAAATGTATTATCCTTATATTAGAAAGGTTAGTACGTAACATTAAAGCTCTTGTTATACATTAAACTCATTACTTGTGAAATCGTTTATATTTTTTCACTACTAGCACGGAAATTCTCTCAACTCATCAATATATGAAAAAATGTTACTATCAAAATCTCAATCTTGAAATTGTAAAACTAAATTCTGACCTTGAACTTTTTAATAGTCCTTTTAGTTGGTTCTTTGGAAACACCTAGACAAAACTATATACAAAAGGTGATTTCGACTAGTTTAGAGTTAAATTTCATATCTAAAATTGAACAAGACATTATCACCTCGAAAATGTATATCATGTATATTTGACACAGTTCATGGATATTTAATTCACCGATATGCATGATATATTAGGAGATACAAGGTATATATACACGGATATATATAGGATAGACATGGACAAAGTCATTATCAACCTTTCTAATAATATGAAAATCAACTCAAATCCGCCTAAAAATCAACTTCAAAATTTACATTGAAGCTCCTTAAAGTGTTTATGATGAAATCCAATCGAGATAAATCACAATTACACATGTTGAAAAAATTTCATGTCCTTCTCAACTTCTACATTCACATTTTTAAGTTCCAGATTTCACAGCCTTTGGAGATTGGTTGATTTGCTTAAGCTGAAATTTGAAGACATATTAGGTTGAATGTACCAATTAGGCAAAAATTAGTCCATTATATGCCAATCTTTCACTAATTTTGATATAAACATGCCAATTTCTCTTTTAATTGAAATTGTTTTATAGTCTTTTACAAAAAAAAAAAAAAAAAGTAAAAACAAATTATATATATGGTAAAAGAGTAAAAAATCTCATTTTTTGGAAATATGCTATGGGATATAAATTCAAGAAAATAATAAATATTTGTATTGTGTCTTTTAAGTATATGAAGTTATGTGATATATTCCTTTTTCTTTAGATTAATTATATTTTAAAGAACGGTTGGACCATGAGCCCAATTTATGAGTTTCATACTTTGTTAACTTTATGGATCACCTGAATATATGTATATTACTATAATGTATATTCTACCTATACACTATATACGTATTTTGTAAATTAAATGCCCTAAAAGTATTAGACTGTAATTTTCTCAACATACGAACCTAGATGTGCATTCTGGGTAGTTCACAAAGAATGGCCTTTTTTTTTTTTTACAAGGGGGCCTAATGGGCTGCTATTTGCCTATATTATTGTAGTCTAAAAATATTGGAAAAGTCACATCACATAAATATTTAAGATCATATACTATATGAGCAACTTTCACATATAGCAAACATAAAAATCATATTGGCATGTTATAATTATAGTTTGCATAAGTGCGCTCCATAACAAACATAAATATGTATATTTCGCTATACATATACAAAAGCAAGCAATTGTATAATTTGTTTCTGTTTCGGTATACATATACAAAAGATTAATTGTATAGTTTGTGTTTGTATAAAGCAAGAAAGAGATAAAGACAAAAGAAAATTGGACACGAAAATATCGTATTTGTATAATCAAAAGTGTATATGAATAAAATATATGCATTTGTATTTGTATATACAATTTTCTCTCGCTTTATATAAACAGAAACGCAATGTATACATTTGTGTTTGTATAAAGTGAGAGAAGCTAGCAAGAGTGGTGAGCAGATCTTGAGAGTGACGAGCGAGATCTAGAGAGGGGAACGAAAACATATACATATATAGATATATACAAATTTTCTCGCATTTTATACATTTGTGTTTGTATAAAAGCGAGAGAGACGAGGGAGACTGGCAGTAAGAACGAGAGTGGCGAGCGAGATTCCAGGAGAGAGGCGAAATAGCAACAGTTTGTTATGGGTACAATTAAATCAAACTATGTTTGTAGCATTTAATTTGAATTATTAGTTTGCTATTATATACAATTTTTCCTATATTATAATACATAATGATATTTTTTAATGTACTTTGAGCAAGTAACACATTGTTCAGATGAATATTACATTGAAAAAATGGCACAGCATAACATTCCATTTTACTAATTGGCAACATATAGTCTCTTTTTATTTTATTGACAAAATAAGATTTTTTAACATCAAATTTTGCAATTAGTAGCCCACATATTGGGAAGATTTTTTTTAAAATTAAATTAATAACTTTAAAAGATGGTAGCATGATGTCCTTTTTTATTGGGAAGTGTTTTTTTCTCCCTTTTTTCTCTTCTATGTCATATATACACGTATTCTTGTAAATCATGTTTCTTTATTGATTATCTTCTTCATTACTTTGAATAAAAAATGATTTGCTTTCTTGTTTATTAGTTTTACATATTGAATTCTATAAAAATATTCATTCATAGTTTATTTTTTCTCTTTCTCTTTCAAATTCTTGATGGTTTGTTGATATTTACCTATCAATTTCTCTACTTTTTAGCCTACGTTTGACCCCCTCTTGTATTGTCGTTCGATTTTTTTTTTTTTAATGTTTTAATTTGAAATTGAAGGTTATATCTAATTTAGGTAATAATAATTAATTGTGGGTATCAATTGTAATGTTTAAGAAACTTATCCTAGGATTATTCATAAAATTGGGGATTCTGATTCTAATTTTGTGGATTCTCTATCTATAACTTTAAATTTTATAGTCATGTAAGTTCTTCTCGTTATCCGATTCAACTTGTATGTTTTCCATGGAGCATTTTATATTTCATGTGCAATCCTCATTTTTTGAAGAAAGAATCTGGAATGTATACATTTTTTAAGAGAACGAATACACGGATATGCATACATGAATGCAATGCATACATGATCTTCCTGATTAAAAAAATAATTTCAATGCACAGTATACATACTATGAGTGAATGAATACATAAAGTGTTTAATTTTTAATATGTATACATTGGACGGGATAACATAACTATAAATATATAGTAATACTAAGTGAATGAATACACCATTCTTCTACATATCATCAAGTATACAATTGAATTTTTTATTATCAAATAACGAATAAAAAATATATGAAAATACATAATTTACATTTTTAGGCAGTTACGTATTGTATATATAATTTTGTATGTTTCTGTTATTTTTGTTTTTGAGTGATTTTGGTTATACAAGAAATGTTTTTTTATAAAAATGTCATTAATTAATTTGGGCCATTTTGTGCTTATTTTTTAAGGAAAATGGTTCAAAATACCCCTCAACTTTATTTTATTGGTTGATTATGTCCTTACCGTTAAACTAAAGTTATTTTTACCCCTACCATTTTTAATTTCACCGTTTATACCCCTGTGTGGACGGAAAGCCCCAAATTGGCAAAAATTTACCCAATTTTGTTTGAAATTACCCGATTATCTATTTTGACCCAAATCCGACCCAATTAACTTAACCCAAACCTTCTTCACCTCCTGTCTCAAAAAAAAAAAAAAAAAAAAAGCTCAAGAACTTGACAAAAAAATCAACAAAACACCTATCATCTTCTCTCAAAATCCATCTCCTTTGAGAACCCAAAAGGGCAAGAATTCATATTGGAAAGCAAAAGTGAAGCACACGGCCTTTTATTGAGGTTAAAAATTGAACTCTGCCGCCGCATGCTACTCTTCTTTACACTTTTCGATTGTTGGTGGTATGTGGAACTCGGCGAGATTCGCTACGACGATCATTTTTGGGATCAATTCGGCATTGGATATATGCTTATGTTGGTTGCTTGGCATTTTTGTGGCTATGTTTTGAGTGCTTGATAAAAGATATTAGTGAATGGATTCGATTTTTGTATTTATGAATATTGATTCCTATTTTTGCATAAAAAAAGTTTTTCAAAGAGAACACTAAGCTTGAAAAAACATATTGAAACAATTTGGATCTTGTGAATTTTATTCGTTATTCTGGGAGGGATCAATTATGTTAAAAGTAAAAAAAAAAATTGACAAACTAATGATCTTATATATGTTGTTGCAAATGTATGAAGTTTGTATAGAGTGAAGAGATAAAATATTTTTCTAATTAGGGAGGAAGAAGATGAGAGAAATTGATTTTTGGATTTGATTTCTGTGAGTTTTGTTTTGTGGGTCGGATTCAAATTCGGGTCAAAAAGATGAAATCGGATAATTTTAGGTAAAATTGGACAATTTAAGTCAATTTGGGCTTTCCATCCAATTGAGGGGTATAAATGGTGAAATTAATAACGGTAGAGGTAAAAATAACTTTAATTTAACGGTAAGGGCATAATGAACCAATAAAATAAAGTTGAAGGGTATTTTTGACTCTTTTTACTATTTTTTATTTGTCTATTAAATGCTAATTAATGTTAGGCTATTTATTGCTAATTATAACTATAAGTTGTATATATATGTCATTTCCTCTATTATATTTCATAATGTATTTTATTAAATTTTATCATATTGTATTACATTATTTTGATGAATATAATATTTAATTTGGAAAATCATATCATGATAGAATACTAGAGTCATATTCTTTTTTTTAGCTTTTGTTTTGTTTAAATCTCCATAGACATGCAACATTCCTAGTTCCGTATTAGCTTATAAATCTCCATAGAGCAAAATCTGTCTCGCCCGCTTCATTGTCATCCCTAAAAATATGGAAAGATCAAAACTTAATGGATAAATTTATGTAATGAATATCAAGAGAAAATGTAACGTCTAAGGAAAAATTATCGTCGTGCATTTTGTTTCTAATTGGTATGTATCCCAGATACATATGAATTGCATTAGAAACACTCTAGATATATGTATTTGAAGTGATTCGCATGTATCCGGGATACCAGATACATGGAGAGTAGTGGCGTAAGATCGGAGAAAGACGAGGGAGGCGAGCAAAAATTGCTAATATGTATCTCAGATACATGCGAATCCACTTGGATATAATATATCTAGAATAAATTACACCTAAAATTAATCACACGTATCCAGATACATGTATCTAGACTTATCTGGGGGGCCACAAAATCTTATAGGATAAGTAATATTACAATTTAGAGTATATCTAAATAAATAGCTCCTAACTGACGGAATTTGTGTAAGTTCTCCTATACTATATTTGGCGAAATTATATTCCTAATAACTTCCCAAATTTTTTCTTTCTTGTCAATATTTTTTTTAGTACAAACATGATAAATTATGATATGACCGAGTATTATTGATAAAACAAAAATTAAAAAAAAAAAAGAATGTGTATCAACGAGGTTTGAAGCATCTTAAATAAGTTGATTGAAAATAAGTTGATTGAAAATAACTTACTCTATCTAAGTTGCATTTGTTTTATTTGATTTCCTCATATTTCTAGTAGGATTTGTTATTCCAATTAAGAAAAATGTACTTTGGGTTTAACTCAACCTCGAAAACTAATTCATGAGTGAGGATATCTGAAGCTACTATGGATCGACAATTCAGGCCACTCCAACACCCATCTTATGCCAGGCATGGACATATTAGAGTGTGGATAGCATACCATAGGAGCCCAACATTAAGAAACATAACAGGAGAGATGGATCACCTCTTATACCATATTAATAAAAATAGATCTCAGGCCAAAATCAACTCCAAAATACCTCATGAAATGAAGATACCTAGACCATATAAGGGGACACCAACCCACTCTCAACCAATGTGTGTTTCCATATTGCAATTTTTGTAGCTTCTGGTTCTCCATACTAATTCATAGATGATTGGAGCATCCTAACTTACCTAGATTTTAGAAGATGGTACCCAATCTATATTCTTTATTTTGTTGTCTTAGTGGTCAAGCAGAGTCTCATTTTCGGTTTACAAATATTATTCAAAAATCACATGGATGTTCGTTTTTTTTTTTTTTTGGGAAATATTAACTCTCAAGGTACTCAGGCTAGTTCGATTTTGGTTCTTATTAAATTAGGCACATAATTACAAAAAGTGTTTAAAAAGAAAGAGAATAGAAATTAAAGAATTAATTCATAAGAAGATGTTGCTAACCCTGTATATATCTTGATGGCACAACAAATTTTTGGTTAATCTGATATTTTCTGAAGACAATGTTATATAGGGCATACAATTAATAGAATTTAGACATGTATGTGCGTTATGAGTGAACAAAATATTTATGTCATATATTTCCATATTGCATTTATGTTAAAGTCTAAAAAAGCTCATATATTCATATGAATTTGATTAATTGCACTCTTTTTACGTAATAATAAAGTTCCATTAATTAATATGAGAAGATATTTATTTTCAACTCATTCATATATATAAAAGAGATTTTTCAATCCTTAGTTAATTGTGTATGTTTGTAGAAAATATGAATAAAATGATAAGATTGAAGCATATTTGTGTATTTTGGTTTATAATATTGTTGATGACATCGGTTAATTGTACACGTAAAACATATCCTCCTGTCGTAGAAGAAGCTTGTTACTGTTTGTGCGTTGAAGATTGGGTTAGCTATAATGATGCTATGCCTACGCCAGAAACCGAACGAGTGTGTAAAGAGGGACGTACAAACTATCAATGTGGCGTTAAGGATCTATATGATAAGGCTGTTGATAAAACACCTTTTCTACAACCTATGGAATGCCCTTCTTACCATAATTTCTAAACTTAATTATATTATTATTATCTCACAAAAAATAAGTTTACATTTGTAATTTCACATCACCATGATAATTATTTATATCTCACAATAAAAAATACGCGATGAATCTTTGTTATTTTCTCATGAAAATAAGTTTACATTTATTTAATGTTCTAATCTAATTAATTTTCTAATTTATAGCCTTAATATATGCTAGCTAGTAATAAAGCATACACTCATATTACTAGTAAAATTTCAAATGGTAATATTATAGTAGTCACATAATTTATATTATATTCATTATTTTAATAAACTCTTTATTAATGTTTTATTGGAAAATTGTGTATGTTTGTAGAAAATATGAATAGAGTGATAGCTTATGATGGGACTGGAGCATATATATATATGTAATTTGCATGATATTGTCTATGACATTGATGAATTGTACACATAAAACATATCCATCTTCGGTAGAACAAGGTTGTTACTGTTTGTGCATGATGATATTCGTTCGACGGAAGCCGGACGACAGTGTAAAGAGAGTGTATGTACGGACTTTCATTGTGACCTTAAAGATGTATATGACGATGTTATTGATAAAACACCTTTTTTAAAACCTCTAGAGTGCCCTTTCTATAATTTCTAGACTATGGTCGTCACGTTTTATCTTAATTTTACATCTTTGTTATTTCTAAGCTTACATTTGTAATGTCCGATGCTAATATATCCCACAGTAAAAAAAAAAAAAAAGATATGCAATCCATCTTTATTATTTTCTCATGCAATAATGGACTAATTGAAATACATTGAACTTAACTCAGGTAATTACTCTGAACAATTATAAACTTAGGTACTGAAATCTGATGTAACGTATAATTAAAACTTAATTTAGCTACTCCTTAACAACTACGTACCACCAAATATGCAACAAGTACAACATCTGCAATTCTATTCAGCATTTAATGACTTGCAATATTTAGCACAAGGGTAAGGCTCTCTCTCTATATATATTGAAATCTTGTTCTCTCAAAGTACCAATCCTCAACAGCTTCTGAAATTGTCTACACATAAACGTTGCAAGAAATTTGTTATGAACTCAACAAAAATAATGATGACATGCATATATATGATAAAATCGAAAAATAAAAATTTGTATGGATAAAATAAACAAACATTACCTTATTAGGTAATATGTGTATTAATTACCTGGATTCTGTTTAGAAGTATTATGAAGAATCCCGTTGAAATAACCTATGGATGTAGTTAAAGTACGATTCAAGCAATCTGAGATACTGTTGCACCAAATTATTAATTATTTTTCCAGAGTTAATTTGGTGTATGAAAATTCATTAAATGGAAGTAAACGAATTAATTAAGTAGTCGAAGTAACTGACATCCAAGTGGATAATCCAGCTGCGAAGTCCAGTACCATGTCCTCTGTGAAGATGATAGGCTGGTGGACTTCCATCAACGCATACTGTTCAAAAACATAGATGATTAATATTTTTATTTTTTTGAAGGATTTAAGGGTATAGTATGTATGTATTAACATACTCGCTCTTGCGCTTTCAAGAATTGTTATATTAACGTACAAATCATCTTCAGCGCCAACAACATAAGTTACTTGCAAAATCAACAGAAACATTTTCGCCCTACAACAAACAAAAACAAGTGGAATAGTTAAAACAGTTACTACTTGTTATTATAAACGAAAACAACAAAAATAGTTAGATTTTGAAGTTTTTAGTACATGGTATGAGCAACAACTTGTTCTTCTTTAAAGTATTGAGAATGAAAGGAGAGTACTTTAGGGAAAATGCATATGATTAGACTTAACAAGTGGTATGAGACTATCTCTTTTTATCTACTCCTACAGACTACATGGATGTATCACCTAGTCTAACACTCTCTTGACGAGCATATCACTACTTTTTTTAAAAAAATAAATAAATCGGATTTAACGATCGATAAATTTTATAGCCAAATAGAAAAAATCATCACCATTCTTATTTGGCAACAAATTAGCAATATATTTTTTTGTTAGCTACAAATAAAATAGTGATGGATCAACGATAAAGTTCATAGCTAATTCCAATTTTTTAGTTAGTAGTAATTGCATGTCTTATAAAAAGAAAAAAGATCCATTAAAGGTGTTACATAATGCACAACTATAAATCCATAACCAATATATGAGTCCCAATTAAATTTTTTATTTATTTTTTCGATTTGATTTTAAAAAATAAATCCATAACCAATATATGAGTCCCAATTAGTTAGTAGTAATTGCATGTCTTATAAAAAGAAAACAACAAATTTTTTTTCCGATTTGATTTTAAAAAATAAATAAAAAATTTAATTAAAAATCGCTGCCTTGGCAAAGATTTGATTTTAAAAAATAATTATTTTTTTATTTAAACTTTTTGTTTAAAAAAAAAGAAGCAAAAAATAAAAAATAAAATTTAAAAATATAATAATTTAAACAAAATTTAAATAAAAAATTTTTTTTTAAAAAAAAAAAATTTTGGTAAATCGCTGCCTTGGCAGCGATTTACCAAAAAAAAAATTTTTTTTTTTGAAAATCGCTGCTTAGGCAGCGATTTTGTAAAAAAAAAAAGACATTTTGCAAAATCGCTGCACAGGCAGCGATTTTGCTTTTTCCGGTGGAGTAAATCGCTGCTGATGCAGCGATTTTGCCGTTTTGGTTAATATAAAATTTTATATACCGTTTTGGAATTTTTGTTAATATTTTGTACCCTTTAGGCTCCGGACTCCCTTATTCATAGCCAAACACTCCTTTATTTAACTAACATATATCTAGATGTCTAAATCAATCTATAAATCCATTAATTATGTCTCAATTATGAATAAATCTCCAAATTACAAGAAGAATCTAAACAAGGTACATACTTTACACAACAAACATAGCCAATACTTAAAGAGTACTTTAAAGAACAATAAATTTATAAGAATTCTTAGTATCATAGTAACAATAAAGAACGTGTTGAGATCATGTAAATAAGCAATGTAAATAATTAATTGATTTTATTAGAAATAGTTAGTTACAGAAGTTAGTTACAAGTTAGTTAGAAAAAGAATCTTAGTTAGTTATTATTTTCTTTTATCACTTTATGTATATATATACAACTCTGCACACAAATTGAATGATAGATGAAATATTCATTCTCCCAAATATTCTCTTAAGCTTCTTTACTCCCATTAATGGAGATTCTCAACATGGTATCAGAGCAATAGGATTTTCGCTGTAATCCTCTGCTTTTTCTTCTTTCTTCTTCTCTGTTTGCCTCAAATTGAAGATCAGGTGTTCATCTTCTCGTTACAGTACTTCTGTGTTATGGCAATTGAGGATGAATCTGTTGTTGCTGCTGAAGTTCAAGTTTCTACTTCAATCGATCACAATCATCCTCTGTATATTCATCCTTCCGATACTCAAGGTTCCATGCTTATTTCAATTCAGCTTCTAGGATCTGAAAATTACTCGTTATGGAGCAAATCCTTGAAGCTTGTGTTACTTGGTAAAAATAAGCTAGGTTTTCTATTAGGAACTTGTACTAAGGACATGTATCCTTCTTCTATGCATGATCAATGGGAGAGATGCAATGCTATTGTTCTAGGGTGGATTATGAATACTGTCTCTCAGAGTTTAGTTAGCACTGTGATTTATGGATCTGATGCACACACTGTTTGGGAGGATCTTCGAGAAAGGTTTGATAAGGTTAATGCTTCTAGGGCATTCTATCTTCACAAAGAAATTGTTACATTGTCTCAGGGAACTGCGTCTGTATCGAATTATTTTTCCAGGCTACGAGAACTTTGGGATGAATTTGAAACACTTATACCACCTCCTTCCTGTGCATGTCCTGAATCCAAACAGTATGCAGAACATTTTCAGTTTCAGAAGTTATGGCAATTTCTGATGAGTCTAAATGAGTCTTATGCTCATGCTAAGAGTCAAGTGTTAATGCAAATTCCTACACCAAATGTTAATCAAGCTTATGCTATGATCATTAATGTAGAAAGTCAAAGAGTGAATGGTGCTAGTAGTAGTTCATTTTCTACAGAAACTTCCTCAGAAACTGCTCTTATGAGTAATAGAATTTCTGGTCATGGTGGTGGATATCATAACAGTAGTGGTTCTAGTTCAGGTCCTGCTTACTATCCTAGCAATGGTCCTAATGGAAATAGTGGTTATAGACCTAGAAACAATGGTGATGTACGACAAGGAGGAAGATCAAATCTCTACTGTGATTACTGTCATTACAGAGGACATACTAAAGAATCTTGCTACAAGCTTCATGGCTATCCTAAGAAGAAAGGAGGTTCTTCTTCTCATGCTAACAGTGCTGCTGCTGGAGGATGTCAGCCTCCTGAAAATGGAGTCTATGATAATTCCTCTGTAAGTACTAATGCTAAGTCCTATGGTACCTCTCCTAACAATCTCTCAGCAGGTACACAAGGCATGCCACTCTTTACACATGAACAATACAATCAGATTATACAAATGTTGAGCAAAGGAAAAGGCAAGGAAGTAGATTCCATGGCTAATGTTGCAACTGCAAGCTCCTCAGGTACTCTTATAGCTCTTATGTATGATATGGTTCATTCCAACTGGATTATAGATACAGGTGCTTCAAACCATATGGTTCACAGTCTGAGTCTTATGAAACAGTGTACAGACCTTGGAAGTAGAAGTGATATGAAAGTAAATTTGCCTACTGGTGCTCAGGTGGCTATTAGTCATGTTGGAGATTCACTAGTTCTTAAGGATAAACTAGTGAAGGATGTTCTCTATATCCCATATTTTCAGTATAATCTATTATCTGTCTCTCAACTAACTAAACAACTAAAGTGTGCAGTACTATTTTTCCCTGACTTCTGTATCTTTCAGGATCTCTTCAGTGGGAGGGTCCTGGGGATTGGTAAGGAAGATCAAGGATTATATCTTCTCAATACAGAACTACAACCAAGTACTTCACAAGATAGGATTACTAGGAACGCATGTATCAGTTCTCCTATCAGTTTTACTTCTGTTTGTTCACTACATAGTCTTTGGC
This sequence comes from Solanum lycopersicoides, assembly GCA_022817965.1. Lineage (NCBI taxonomy): Eukaryota > Viridiplantae > Streptophyta > Magnoliopsida > Solanales > Solanaceae > Solanum > Solanum lycopersicoides. The sequence continues at coordinate 64,706 of JAJJBR010001296.1, forward strand.
ATAAGAGACTGGGGCATGCCCCTTTCACAGTTCTCAGTAGAATACAATGTTTACAGAATGTACCTATGAAAGATCTCAATTGTACTGTTTGTCCTATTGCAAAGCAAACAAGATTACCATTTCCTACTATTGTGTCTCTATCTAATACTTGTTTTGACATAGTGCATGTTGATGTATGGGGGCCCTATAGAGTTTCTAACTATGATGGAAAAAGATATTTTTTAACACTGGTAGATGATAAATCCAAATATACTTGGATTTCCTTAATGCACACTAAGTCTGACACTATTGTCTTGAGAGATTTTATCTGTATGGTCAAGACACAATTTGGAACCAATGTCAAGTGTATAAGATCAGACAATGGAACAGAATTTTTTAATTCCCAGGTAGATGCTTTATTCAGAGAGCATAGGATTTTGCATCAAAGTTCATGTGTTCATTCTCCTCAACAAAATGGTGTAGTTGAGAGGAAGCATAGATCCATTCTAGACATGGCTAGAGCCTTAAGGTTTCAGGCATGTATTCCTATTAGATTCTGGGTATGTGTGTGTCTGCAGCAGCAGTATACATTCTTAATAGGCTACCTACCAAATTACACAAAGGCAAGTCTTCATATGAGTTGTTATATGGTCATACTCCTTCTCTTAGTCATGTGCGAGTTCTTGGTTCTTTATGTTATGCTACTGATCCCAAAAGACTTGATAAGTTTGCTCCTAGAGCTATCCCTGCTATTCATATGGGTTATTCTTCTACTCAGAAAGGGTATATGTTATATGATTTCAGTTCCAAAATCTTCTTTGTAAGTAGAGACACTGTGTTCAAAGAAGATATATTCCCTTTCAAAGATCTCAAATCTTATCCTGATTCTTTGTTTCCTATTATTACTCTTCCTGCTTACTTGGATTCTGAATTATCTACTTCTAGTTCACCTTCTTTTTCTCAGTTTCCTACATCTGTTAGAACTGTTGTTTCTTCTGAAATTAGTGATTCTGCAAGAGTTGTTCCATCTGTTGCTCCTCCTAGGAGGTCCTCTAGGCAGTCTAAACCTCCTGTTTGGCTAGACTCCTATGTTACTCCAACAACCAAAAATGCATCTCTATATCCTATTTCCAACTATGTTTCATATTCAGCTTTATCTCCTACTTATAGAGCTTCTCTTGCTGCTTATTCTGGCACCTCAGAACCTCATACATACTCAGAAGCCTGTCAAGATCCTCTTTGGGTGGCTGCTATGCAGGATGAAATTACTGCTCTTGAAAATAATGATACTTGGTCTATTGTTTCTCTTCCCACTGATAAAGTTGCTATTGGTTGTAAATGGGTGTTTAAGATTAAATACAAAGCTTCAGGGGAGGTTGAGAGATACAAGGCAAGGCTTGTTGCTAAGGGATATAGTCAACAAGAAGGCCTAGACTTCACTGAAACTTTTTCCCCGGTTGCAAAAATGGTTACTGTCAGGTCTGTCATTGCCCTTGCTGCCTCTTGTGGTTGGTATATATTTCAGATGGATGTTCATAATGCCTTTCTACAAGGTGATCTTCCTGAAGAGGTCTACATGCAGATTCCTGAGGGTTTTGCAAACCAGGGGGAGAAACACATGGTTTGCAAGCTTCATAAGTCTCTATATGGACTAAAGCAAGCCCCTAGACAATGGAACCTAAAACTTACTGAAGCACTGATTGATATGGGGTTCTTGCAATCTCATTATGACTATTCATTGTTTACAAAGAGAGTAGGGAAAGAACTTCTTGTCATACTTGTATATGTAGATGATCTTTTGATCACTGGGAGCAACTTAAATTTGATACAACAAGTTAGAAAAGACTTACAACACAGGTTCAAAATGAAGGATCTTGGAGAGTTAAAATATTTTCTTGGAATTGAGTTTTCCAGAAATGCAGATGGTATTCTTATGAATCAGAGAAAGTATGCACTTGGACTTGTATCTGAACTTGGACTTGCAGGGTGTAAACCTGCATCCACTCCCTTAGAGTTCAATCACAAGTTGACATCCATTGTGTTTGATAAATGCACAGGAATGAATGCAGAAGATAAAGCTCTTGATGATTATGGAAAATATCAAAGATTGGTAGGTAGGCTATTGTACTTGACTATGACTAGGTCTGATATTGCCTTTGTAGTTCAAGTACTTAGTCAATATATGCACTCACCAAAAACATCTCATATGGAAGCAGCACTTAGAGTGGTGAGATACATAAAAGGTACAGCAGGTCTTGGTTTGTTCATGCCAAGCAACAATATGTCTGAACTTGTAGCTTATTGTGACTCAGACTGGGGAGCATGTATAGAATCCAGGAAGTCAGTGACTGGCTACATAGTCAAGCTGGGAAATGCTTTAGTGTCTTGGAAAGCAAAGAAACAAAATACAGTTTCAAGAAGTTCTGCAGAAGTAGAGTTCAGAAGTATGGCTACCACAGTAGCTGAGATAGTTTGGCTGAAAGGGTTGTTCAAGGAATTGGGAGTAGAAGTTAAGTTGCCTGTTCAACTGTTTTGTGATAGTAAAGCTGCTATTCAAATAGCAGCACATCCTATCTTTCATGAACGAACAAAGCACTTTGATATAGACTGTCATTTTGTAAGGGAAAAGATCATGGAGGGACTCATTCAAACTCAACACATAGGAACTAAGGAGCAGCAAGCAGATATACTTACTAAAGGACTGTGCAAGCCTCAACATGAATTGCTAATTGACAAGCTTGGAATGAAAAATATATTTTCCAATTCTCAGCTTGAGGGGGAGTGTTGAGATCATGTAAATAAGCAATGTAAATAATTAATTGATTGTATTAGAAATAGTTAGTTACAGAAGTTAGTTACAAGTTAGTTAGAAAAAGAATCTTAGTTAGTTATTATTTTCTTTTATCACTTTATGTATATATATACAACTCTGCACACAGATTGAATGATAGATGAAATATTCATTCTCCCAAATATTCTCTTAAGCTTCTTTACTCCCATTAATGGAGATTCTCAACAGAATGACAACTTGTTATAACATGTTAAATTACATACTCAATCGAGCTAAGCTTAATTTGTAGTGGTCGGAGGAAGGACAGGGACGGAGAAGTAAGGATCAGCCAGAGGTACCTCGTCGTCATTGCCATTACTGCAAATCCACTCATAAAATGCTTTAGCTTTTCTAAAATGTATGAATAAGCTACCACCACCCTCAATGATGATGATGAGGTGCTGTTGTTTTGCTCAACACTTTTCTCTCCACATGACTTCTTGTGCTTTGATCCTCTTCTTTGCTTCATATACACATTTTCAGTCCCCATTTACCTCAACTTTGAATTATTCTTCCAACGCGTTTTTATCTTAAAATCTCAAGAGATGATAGAGTATCGAGGAGTGTTTTTGGTTGAGTATGATCAAAAGTGTGTCCTTGATGGTTTAAATAGGAAGAAATGGCGTTTAGTAAGTACAAGTTGTTTTCAATATGAAAAGTTGGAGAAGTTTATCAAGAACAAGTATTGTGCTTTTCATTTTCAATGGTTGGCAAAAGTTTTGGGAGAACGTTACAACATTTTGATGTTGATTTTCTATGTGAAAGATATTCCCTACTTAAGCTTCCAATCTATGTGACATAGGTTGAATAGACGGAAGATTTTTGAAATTTGTGATCTTAATTTGAGTATTACATAAGACTTTTTTCGAACTTATAGAAGCAAATATGTCATAATATTTGTGTAGTTATAGAAGTTACAAATCAAAGATAAGATCGGAACGTGTATAGCTAAATTTAGAAATGTGTCTTTCTTTTTTAAATTGAAACGAATGAACTAGTAGTAATAATAAGATCTAGCTAGTTGGGTTGTTTTTTTTCTTGGTTGAACATATATACATACGAGTTGTCTATAGAACAATTGGTTTTAAATGGAGTGGGACTCTCTCATAATGAGCTAGGACTTTCTCAAGTGGAAGGGTCACATTCATATATATATATATATGGTGGAGGGATAATAATGGTTAAAGACATTATGGGAAATTAGTGAGATTTGTACTTTGAGGCTACCCACAATTCACAAATACAACGGGATATATGGAAGTGTTTTAGGTAAGGGATGTAGACACAAGAATTTTAAATTTCATAAAATGATTTAATTTTTTATCATTGAATTCAATGAATGTTTGAAATTATGAATTCAAAATTTAATATTTATCTAATAGGAGTGCTCGCTCGTTATACAATTGAAAAAGGATGAGGATTTGTAAAATTAAATATAGTGAAAAAGGACAAATATACTTTCGAACTATCGTAAATAGTATACATATACCCTCTGTCATATTTTTGGAACATTGGTGCCTCTGCCATCCAAAAACTAGAGCATATATGCCCTTCACTCTAACAGACGACTAAGTAGGGACACGTGACACAATCTTATCCGTCCATCCGATATTTAATAAATGTCAGATCGA